>PVKE010007938.1:0-49136 GCA_004027555.1 Craseonycteris thonglongyai
ACAGAGACAGAGAGAGAACTGAACTGGGGGAGCTCCCAGTTCAGCATATGGTTCCACACAGGCCGGGCCGGGATTCGATCCCTGGTCCCTGGTGCTGCAAAGTGAGCACTTAACCCACTGAGCCATCCCAGCTTCCCCACGAAATGATTCTTGATGTGTGTGATTCCACTGCTTTGCACTGTTGCCAGTCGTGCCTGGACCAAAATGGTGAGAGCTGATTCTGGGTGGTGAGCACATAATGCAATGCATAGATGATGCAATATAGAATTGTACACCTGGAACCTATGTAATTGTTACCAACCAATGTCACCCCAAATAAATTTAACAGTTAAAAAGAAAAAAAGAAAGAAAGAAAGAAAGAAAGAAAGAAAGAAAGAAAGAGAGAAAGAAAGAAAACCAGGATTGACCCCCCACCCTCCAAAAAAAATCATTTTGGTAGATTCTTTTGAATTTTGAAAATATACTGTTATCTTAATAAACACTGACTTTATAATAATTCAAAGTGTGTTTACATTTTTTTGGGACCCCCTGTAGATGAGGCTCATGCAGGTTAAGTGACTTTTCCCAAGTCCCATAGCTAGTCAGGGGCAGAGCCACAATGTGAACCCACAAAGTCTTACTCCAGAATCTGAACCCCCCTATAATCCACACGAGTCTGCATTCACACCATCTCCCAAGTCAGTGGGTCCTTGTCTTGTCTAACAGGCCTCCCTGAATGGCACACAGTAGGCATTATGTTAATATTTGTCGCATGAGTCCATGGCATTATGAACTTCTTTCAGGTAATGACCTTGTTTTATACATCTGGGGGACCCCCTACCTCCAAATTCCTTTCACAATGTTGAACTCCTAGTGAGAAGCGACTCCATTCTTCCTGGATACCAGATAGCCCTACCTCTTGGGCAAGTATTTTCTCAGATCTAGATGAAATCTCAGACACCTCAATTTAAACTCATGTCCTTTAGCCTGAACTTGAAATTTGAAAAATTTCTCCTACACCTGAAGACTATACAGCGAGCCACCTCGGTAGGGGAGAAAAGCCTGGAGTTTAGTCAGGAACCTAAGATGGAGTCCCAGGTCTGTCACCTATTTGTTGCGACCTTTGGTGATTGACTCAAGATTCCTGAGCCTCAGTTTTGTCACCTGTAGAAGGTAGGTAGTAACCATGGCTCACACAGGCCACATGACAGAGCTGGTATGTGATAATACCCACTGCCTCAACCTGTACATCAGTTATTGCACTTGCTACCACACGCTGGTGACGGAAGTGTATCTTTTGGTAGAATAATTGAGTCTTGGTTGAGTTTGGACAGCGAAATCAGGAGACATGTTCAGGATGTCTTTCCCAGGTCGAACGACTAAGGAGGGGTCTGTGGTTGATTAATTCCTTCTGAACTTCTTTCCTCCTTCAAATATTTATTGTCCACTTAGGGCACGCCAGGCACTAGATGCTAAGTGCTGGGATGTCAGGTGCTATGTGTGCAGAGATGTACGAGACAGACGGCTGCTGGCCCTCACTGAGCCCAGAGTCTAGAAGGAAATAGGGACAGGGGACTCCCCATCCACTGTGCAGTAGGTCAGGTGCCATGGAACAGGAAGGAAGAGGGAGAGCCAGTGTTCCATGAAAATCTACTCAACCCTGGAATCTTCCCTGACTTCTCTATTTCTCTTACATCCCAAAGCCCATCTGCCAGCAAATCATGTCAGCTCTATCCTCAAAAGACATTACGATCTGACCACCGGTCCTCCTCCGTCTCCCTCCTGTGCTGGCTAGAACACGTACAAATGGAAGTCAGAGCGTGCCTCTCTTCTGCTCAGAATCCTCCAGTGGCTTCTTATCTCACTCAGAGAAAAACCGAAAGTCCCAACAACACCCTGTACAATGCATGGGAGGCGAGAACCTTCGTTGCCATCCTGGTGGTTACCAGTCGCACTGCAGTTCAGCATATGGGTTTGCACAGGCTGGGGCCAGACTCGAACCCCGGGCCTCAAGATTGTGTGGCAAGCGCTCAGCCGCTGAGCTCTCCCGGCATCCCCTGCTCTTCTCTTCCTACGTCAGGCCACATAGCGGCCCTTTCCTTCGCTCTGACTCCTGCAAGCCCACGCCCACTTGAGAGTCCATGCACGAATCCTGGCCTAGAACATCCCTGCTGCACATGTGCATGTGGCTTGCTCCTTCGCTTTCTTTGGGCCAGTAGCTCACAGTAAAAAGGCCATTTCTGATCACTCTCTGTAAGAGAGCAACCGCCCTCCCCCATTATCATCTCCTTGCTCCACTTTTCTTCAAAACACTTCATGCCATGGCACCTGTGTTCACTTGTTTAGGCACCTAGTGTGCCTATAGAAGCTCCATGATGGTTTGCTTGGTTCACTGATGGTTTGTTACTATATAGACCAGGGTCTGGCACATAGTAGGTCCTCAATAAACATAAATGGATAGAATGGAAAGGTGGTGCAGCGGAAACACAGAGAAGGCGTATCTCACAGGACTTGAGGGAGCAGAAGGAGAGCTGTGAGTCCCTTTTGGAGAAAGTGCCACCTGCCCTGAGTTGTGACAAACTGAAAGGTATCAGCTGGGCAGAAACTGGGGGGAGAGTGCATTCAATGGAGGGTCCAGATATTACAAGCAAAGGCCCAATGGAATGAAAGACCACGATGCATTTGGGGGTCTCTATGTGGTTCTAGAAGGAAAGCAGGCCAGAATCCTACAATTATCTAAGGGGGAGATTCAGCCCTACGCCCATTGCCTCCCCCTCCCCTGCCCCCTTTTCTTTCTCTCCTTAGTAATTCACTAGAGTTTTTATTAACGGAGAGATTTTTAAAACATTGTTGCAAGCCCTGCTCTTTCTAACCTGGGCAGCAGCACTTTAATGTCTTTCCTTTTGTTTTCTTTTTCGGCTTTGTTTTCTTTTGGCATAAAAATTCCTGATGACGAAACAGAAACTTTCATTTCTTTCTTTACATGCTGCTGTGCTGGAACCCAAACGCCATGAAATGAGTTGGTGAAATGCCAGGGCGGCCCCATGCAGTGTTGGCACAGGGCCCTGTGGGCCAGCTTGGGCCAGCTTGGATCAGCTGACCTGCTGGAAGCCGGGGGAGGGTGTAATGCAGACCTGCGGGTGCACCCTCCGGCTCCAGCTAAGGGCAGTGGCTTCCCTGTCTTCTGTCCATGGCTTGATCGATGCTGCTCGGAAGGGAATCGCGTTCCCTTTGGCACACCCGTGTGTTACCCATTTGCTCATCCATTTCACTTCTGCGGCATATCTGGGTTTTCTCCTCTGTTCTGTGTGTAAGGAAAAGGGCGAAGCCCAAGTGTGCTCACTATGGAGGGAGAGGAGGTTGAACCCTTTTTCAGGTAATTGTATTTTCTGGGCCTCAGAGCCCAGCCTGATGATGAAGACAGCTGTTAACATTTTCACGTCATGTCTGTGGACTTACTGGCAGAATGGTCCAGAATCCCGGAGTTTCAGCTTTAAAAGTAGCACTGCAGCCATCACCACAGGCTTCACCTGCCTTTTCAAAGGTATCTTTTTCTACCTGAGTGAGATAAACAATCATTTATTAAGGTGTTAAGAAGTGTCAGGCATTACGCTATGGTTTAGAGAGAATTTTCTCCTTTATTCTTCTCAATAACCCTTCTCTAAACTAGTCCCATCCCTTCCTTCCCTGCTCTGCTCCAGCGTTCAGTCTCCACCCACCCAGTCCCTCTTTATTTTCCTTCTAAGCACTTCCTACCACTATGCCACACGATACTATGTATTTATTTTTATTGTGCATTACTCCCTCAGAGTAAAATGAAGTAGCATAAGAGCAGAGACCCTTTTGGGAGATGCCAGGATAGCTCACCAGGCTGAGCACTTGCCTTGCAACTGCAAGGTCTGGGGATCTAGTCCTGGTCCCGGCCCGTGCAAACCCATTTGTTGATCTGTGGCACAACTGGTAACTGCTGGGATGGCATGAAGGTTCTTGCCTCCCATGTGGGAGGCCCCAAGTTCTCTCCCGCCCCACGTGGCCCCAACTGTGTGGAATCCAACTGTGTGGAATGAAATCATGTCATAACTGATGATGTACAACTATGGAGACTGCTCTGGGCCATTCTTTCTCGCCCCCCCCCAACTCCTCTTAAACAATAAAATAAAAAAATAAAAAATTAAAGTAAACAATAAAATAAATCTTAAAACAGAGAAATATTGTAAGAGCAGAGACCTTTTTATATTGTTTTCATAACTGACATGTCCCTCAAGCACATCATAGGTGCTCAATTAAATATTTATTGGCCGATAAATGACCAAACCTTAACTCCCCTTTTACTGAGGGAGAAACACCATTTACAGGGGGAGTAAGTTACTCAAAGACAACCCACTCAGGATGAGGCAGAGGTCACCCTGAGCCAGGATTTGATCCCAGGCCAGCTGCCTTCAAAGACACCTCTTAGAACGCATCCCTTCATGTCCCCTACATCTAGCAGGGCTGGTATTAGGGTGAGGCAAGTGAGGCACCCCTCTCTGTGCAAAGTTTAAGGGGGGGAGTGCCAAACAATCCAGTCATCAAAGTCAACAATATTTTAATGCATCATTTAAAAAAATCAGAAATTGTAATGCCCAAAACCCATGGTGAGCAAACTCCAAAGTTATAAATAAAGAATCAACATTACTAATTTTTCCTTTTGCCTCAAGTGCCAAGGTGGTTCAACCTAGCACTGGTCTGATTTCATTCAAAATGGTTTTCTTTATTTTGTAATTAGTTTCAGCTGTACAAAAGAACAGGCTAATTAGACATTTCCACGTCTCACAAAGTGATAACCCCAGCAAGTCTACGTACACACCTGACACCACACATAGCTATTACAATACCACTGACTATAGTCCCTCTGCTGTACTTTATATCCTGTGACTATTTACAAGGGCCGCGGGGAAAAAACCCAGCCCTAAATGTCTCTACTTCTCATATGATATAGCTGCATACATTGTGGACAACTCTCGTATGTATAAGTGTACAGGGTCCGGCAGAAGTAACGCCCCTTTTTTATGAGCTGGTGATCTATACCAAATGCTTTATTACACAATCATAAGCATGCGATTCTGTCACATAACAATATCACACTCAAGCACACTCTATGACATGTTAGGGGAAGTGTTCACATTGCTGTCCACCTCGTGTGAGACAAGCCTTACAATGTGACAGCGTTGATCCTGCCAGACCCTGTATTTAAATTACAGTTGACACTCAACATTATTTATATTAGTTTCAGGTGTACAGCACAGGCATTTATATAAGTTATGAAGTGCCCACAATAAGTCTAGTGCCCGTCTGACACCATATAGTTTTTACAACATTGTTGACTATTCCCCACACCGCATTTCACATTAGACTATTTTGTGACTACGAATTGTACTTCCTAATCCCTTCACCTTTCTCACCCACCCTCTCAATCCCCTCCCATCTAACAGCCATCATTGTCTGACCCCTGCCCTGCGTTCTAGTCACAGTTGTGTGCTGACTCTCTTATTCTTCAGGCATTTCTCTCCTCCAGGCCTTTGCTCACATGCTCCCGGACCTTGGAATATTTGTCTCTTGAAGCATCTGGACTTCTGTGTGTTTTACAGATCTCTCTAAGCCATGGTAGATTGGTCACACACCACCCTGTGACATCTGTCACGCACCGTTGCTCCGCAGTTGTCACTCCACAAATTCCGACTTCCTTACCTCGCTGACCAATGGCCACTGGGAGAGGCGGCGGGGGCCCCGCTCACGAACCACCAGTGTCAGAACCATTGTCTGCACGGCCCTGTTAGTCAATTATTGGACAATTCGTTGCATTTCCCTTATTATTTTGTGACCATGAGTGGAAAGCAGGAAAATGAAAGAAGCGAATCTAGTGAGCGGAAGCATTAAGTCTTCTAATCTAGCCTAATTGAAACAGAAATGAAAATCATTAGGCATGCCGGAAGCAATGCTTTCTGAGCCTCCCCCAGAGGTGGGGGGTGCTTGTGTGTTGAGTGTGTCCATATGTGGAAGAAAAGAATGGCATTAGAGAATGTGTAAAAAGTTCTCAAGATATATTACCAAAGATTGTGTCAAAGGCGAGGCTTAATGAGGTGTTGATGGCTTTCTAAAAAGTTGTTAAATTAAAAAACATTTTAATTCTTCTGGGTACATCCTTGTAATATCGTTGTAACTGTGAATCTGAAATGTACTCTGTTCCAAGCACTTTACATGTATGGGTACTCCTGACTTAATGACAGTTCCATTCCTCTGACTAGGGTGTTAAGCAAAGGGTTGATAAGCGAGGAACTTAAAGGCAGATGTCCTATGGTGTGTCGTGGCACCACGGGGTGTGTATTTTTCAGTAGATATCACACAACACCGCACTTACGATAGAAATGAAACATGTAGTCTTGCCTGACTGCGAACACTTTGTTTAGTGCGTACTAACAGACGGTGGGAAGGAGACAAAGACTGAGAAAGGAAGGGGTTCTCTGAGCTGGAGAACTGGTCATAAGCGAGGGGCCACTAAGTGGGAGCAGCTGTAGAACTCATGCAGTCTTCACCACACCTCCAAAAGGGGCTGATAGCACCCGTTCTATCACAGAGGAGGAAACGGAGGCAGAAAGAGGCTGAGGAACTTTCCCAGGGCCACGCAGCTAATATGAGAGACAGGATTTGAACCCGGATAGTCTGACTCCAGAACCCCAGCTTTTATTACACCAACCCTCTTATGCAACATGGAGGTCGACTGGACTGCACGTATTTTACTTTTGCACGTACTTAGATTTGTTCTTAACCGTGTAAGCATTCCATGCAGAAGCAGTGCATTCCATCCGGAGGCCTTGCCCACGGGCCTCTCCTGTTTTTTGCTGGCCCTCATTTTAGCCTTTTGCAAAGCTCACAGAATAAGGCTATTTCCACATTATCTTCACTGACATGCTCGAAATACTCTATCCTCCCTAGCATGCCCCATATCATTTTATTTCTCCGTTTCTGGAGGTACTTTATTAGCCTTTTCCCGTGTAGATGAGTGCTTCCTCCTTATTGGTTATGTGGATTTTGTCTTTCCATTAGGCAAAACAGCATGGTCATAAGTATGCCTTGAAGAGGGAACTGAGGAATGGGATCCACCCAGGAGAAGTGGCCTCAGCTCTGGGGAGGCCAAAGGGTGTTCCACGGATGTTCCATGACCTCTGTAGACAGTGGATGCAGAGCAGAAGGTGCTACATAAACGTGGGAGCCGCGAAGGGCACGGATGACTGAAGAGCACAGCGGGAAGGACGAGCCTGACAGTAATAGCCTCTCAAGGACGTGCCCCGTCCAGGACGCCGTCAGCATGCTGCGTCCTTCACCGGGGCGGAGTCAGCACCAGGTTCGTTCACCCTCAACCAGGTCTTTGCAGCTTGGATGTAGGGAAGGCAGCCTCATGTGCAGGATAGGGCTAAATACTCCGTGCACCTCATGGGGTTGTGACAAGTGAGAGAAGACAGGAAAGGGCTTCCTACACTTAAAGCAATGAGGAGGCTCCAGGTGGATGTAATCATGCTCAGTCAATCTGGCCACGCCCTTCAAAGCCTGCGTGTGCTAGACACTCTGCCTTACCCCCAAATCCGTCTCCCCCCTTTCCCCACCTGTCTGCTCTGCGAGGCTGACACTTAGGGTCAGCGTGCGCTTCCTTGCTCCGGCTTCTGGCTCATTTAGCCAGTGCGGGGCCCTGGCAGGCGACTGGAGCAAGAAAGAGGCATGAGCTTGGGTCTTTATTCCAACATCACTCCCGTACTAGGCTGGCTGTGGCCGTCAACTGAGGCCGCTGCTCCCTCTCCACCTGGACCTCTGCTTTGTAAGTCCCTTCAGGTCGAAGGGCAGTGACAGCCCGTGCTGGGCACAGCCGCTCCCTGTGGTTTCTGTAACCCCCCTCCCCCCCCTCTGCGTACACAGCCCCTCCACCCAACCCTGCCCCCGTTGCCCTAATTTGTGTTTCCAGTTCCTATGGGGACCCTCACTGATTCACCTGCCCAAGGTCTTACCCTCTGCATGAATTAAACATGAGAACATGTGTCTAGATGCCCAGTGCAGTACCTTATTCCGATTTAAAGTTCAGCGGCTATGTCTTCTCTCCCCCTCGTATCAGCTCTGTTCTACTAGGTTGGGAGTCTAACAATTCTTTCCAAGGAGCAAAATTGTAGATTCAGAGCATAGTACTAGCCCTGTGCCAACATCAGCCAGCAGGGACTACACAGGACACTGTAGCAGCCCCCACGTGAGAGGACCCAGGGGGCTACAGGAGTCCTAGCACAAGGCCCAACTGGCCCCCTTTCGAGAACTCTCCAGCTCAGCTCTTCCTGATTCTCCTGACATAGAAAGTCCTCCTCGAGGGTCTAAGTGATTGTGTAGCAATAAAGACTGCAGGCAGGAGAGGTTCTTGTTATTCAAGGCCTGCCCCCCACAGATGTGTTCTGAATCCTCTGAAAAATTAAGCAGTTACCTGCTTAATTTTTAAAGCACTTGAATTCTTTACAGTGTCGGTGACTGTAAACATGATTCCTGAAGCCTCAATCCTGCTCCCAAGAAACTCAAGCACTGTATGTGTAGGGTGGACAGTCAGGGGCTGGGCTGCATGGTGCAGCGAGCTGCTGGAGAGATGTTTGGCAGGGGGGTAAAGGATTCTTCCTGTGACATCTTGCAAAGTCAGCTCCACACAAATAAAGGCAGCCGCCAAGAGCCCTGTTGAAATGCTTCATGCTAATATTTAGGAAAAGGAGTGCAAGGGATATACATGCAATTGCAAACCAGTGCAATCCCAGCACCACAAAGGAAACGGAAGGAGAAGGGGAACGCGCACACATCTGTTTAGCTGCCTACTATGTGCCAGGTTTGGGGCTAGAGGCCTTCATTTGCCAGCTGGCATTTCAATTCTCACAGCAGCCCAGTGGGGTCATTCTAATCGCTGCTCCAACTGTACAAGCCGGGAACTCTGGTGTAGAGAGGCCAGTGGCTTGTGCCAGGCGTGGCTCGGACAGAACCGGAGTGCAGATGAGGCTGATTTCCAAGCCTTTGTTTCTCCCAGAACATAAGGCGATAGAGACCACATGATAAAACTCAGGAATGACTCCGACCCCGAGGGAGAAAGGGGTGATATAGACACAAAGAAGTCAAGAGGGTACGCATGGGTGACTGAGGGTAGGAGTGAGCTGGGGTCTCAGAGCAGTCCCCTAAGTCAAGAGTGCATGACATTCATGCCTAACTGAACGGCATGGGAATGTCTCAGTCTCAGGGATACTGGTCACTTGGGGCTGTCCCCTACCCTCCCTATATTTTGGTCATATGTCTTATTATATGTCCTGACTCCCCAAGGAGGACAGAGCCCAGAAACTCACGTTCCCAGACTCCTTTACGGCTACTGCACTGGTCTGAGACTTGGCCTCTCCCAGTTGCACATCCAGGTAAGACCTGGATTCCGAAGTGGGCAGCGTGAGCAGGTGCTCAGGTGTGGGGCAGCCATACGGGCCTTCACGGTGGTGCAGGCTTCTGCTTCAGCCCGGCTTCTAGCATCCAGGCATGAGCTGCACTGGGGTTGAGGGTAATGGCTGCGCCTGGAGTTTCCTTTGCACATTGTTATTGTTGCAGTTTCAAAGCCCGGCTCTCTGGTGCTCCTGGAGAGTCTGTGAGCCACCTGTTTGCATCCTTGGAAAACTGTTGTTTTTAACTTGTGCCAGCCCTAGTGGATAGTGTCATCTGCCACTCAGAACCCTGACCAGTGCTTTCAATGGACGAGGAGGAGGTGATTCCAGGGTCAGAGCAGAGATTCAAAGGATCGTTAGGGATTCTGCCTCTAGCATCCACAATTTTGTATGTTTATTCGTTTATCTTAAGGTTGGTTGTCTCATCATTGTCAGTGACCAAGATGACTATCGATGGCTCCCATCACATCATCATCAAAGTCAAGTAGAAAAAAAGTGAATGGGCAGAAAAGGACAGACCTTTCTTCCTTCCTCCCTCCCCCCTCCCTTCCTTTCTTCCATCCTTTCTTCCTTCCCTCCTTTCTTCTTTCCCTCCTTCCCTCCCTCCTTGTTCTTTCATCAAGAATGAATTATTTTTCTAGATGCTCCTCCATGTGCCCCCGTATTTCCCACTGACAAGGACTGGATCATCCTAAGCCCACCACTAGATGCAAAGAGAATATCTAACAAAGAAGAATGCGATGGCCATTGTAAGCTTAGACCAACCGTGATTTATGACCAGGGGCTGGAAGGATCCAGATTCTAGTATCAAGAAAGGAGGGGTGGGGGAAGCCAGGATGGCTCAGTGGGTTAGGCGCTCACTTTGCAGCGCCGGGGACCGAGGATCGAATCCCGGCCCCGGCCCGTGCGGAACCATATGCTGAACTGGGGAGTTCCCCCAGTTCAGTTCTCTCTCTGTCTCTGTCTCTGTATCTCTCTCTCTCTCTCTCTCTCTCTCTCTCTCTCTCTGTCAAAAATAAATAAATAAATAAAAATATATTAAAAAAAAAAGAAAGGAGGGGTGGGGGTTGGGTAGGCCACAGATGTCTGCACAAATACACTCCAAGTTGGCTCTCCCCTGGACCACACTAGCGGTGGTCACCTGCTCCTGTAAGAGGGAGCTCTCCTAGCAGATTTTGGTTTCCATGTCAGCCAGGTCAACTCGCATGTGTTTCAGAACATTCTGATGGGTCAACTCACTGTCAAAAAGATCTGGGTTTGGGGAAGCCGGGATGGCTCAGTGGGTTAAGCGCTCACTTTGCAGCGCCGGGGACCGAGGATCGAATCCCGGTCCCGGCCCGTGTGGAACCATGTGCTGAACTGGGAGCTCGCCCAGTTCAGTTCTTTCTCTCTCTCTCTCTCTCTCTCTCTCTCTCTCTCTCTCTCTCTCTGTGTCAAAAAAAAAAAAAAAAAAAAAAAAAAAAAAAAATAAATAAATAAATAAAAATATTAAAAAAAATAGATCTGGGTTCGAAGCCTGGCTCTGTCCTATGCCCCGTGTGTCCTGGGCAGGGGCCTTTTTTCACATTGTGCTGCACACAGTTCCAGGCAGCTGATAAACAATATGTGCTTCAGAAGGGGGAGGCGTCCTCATGTGGGATGTACTGACACTTAATCCTTCAAGGGCAGGTACCCTGATAACATAGCAGATAACCTGGTGATTGTAGAGTAGAGATAGTCTGATACCAGCTACCTGGAGAGGTGTTGGCCAGATGTGTGTTCCTAAGTTGTAAGGAAATGTTACATGTCTCCTCTCATGTAATCTCCGTATAACTACAGCTGAAGAATCAGTGGCTTAAGGATGTTGACGATGGAACTGAGGGTGTGTTTAGTAATTGGCAGGGGCAGCATTACTCATCCAGGTCTATCTGGCCTCTTTATACTCTTCCTTGGTTCCTGAAAGTTGACCAGGAAGGTATGATCAATTGTCACACAAAGTCAAAGAAAAGCAGATTCCTTCAGAACATGTGGGAAATACAGAGACCTGCATAATGCTGAGTCTTCACTATCCTGAAGCTTAGAAACAGCAGACTTTTTGTTTGGGAGGAATTTAGAAGGAAATGTAGATGTTCATGGCATTGCCTGATCAACTGAGGATTAATCTGGAGAAAACTCAGAAGCATGATGTCACCATCTTTAATGATAAGCAGGACTGCCTGAGAAACAGTGACTTCACTGACATGTTTAGGCTCCAGAGACTGCAGGCAAGGATCATATTACCGGAAAGAAATTGTGAACAACGGAAGGAAGACTCTGCAGGATGAGCTAAGCAACAGTGGGATGAGTGGTGGTGGGGAGAAGTGGGTGTCCTGTCACTAGAGGTAATCAAGCAGCACGGGTCTCCTGTAGAGGTAATGTGTGCTTTCAGTGAAGGTGGGGAAGTCAGACGGGGTGAGTCTGAGGAACTTTTCAGTTCTCAGATCCAAGTTTTTGTGAGAGACAGGGGCAGAGCCATGCCAGCCTCTGGCGGAGGTACTGGAACGGGTATGAAGAGAACCTAGCTTTTTAGCAGAAAGTTACTAAACGTAGGTGATCTGGGGTCAAAGGGTCTAATTCCTCTGCCCTTACCTTAGTGCCTCTGCTGGGAGATGCCTGGGAAGCCTTTGGGGTATCCCGGCTTCTCCCCTGGGCATTCGCAGGACCTGGAAAATCACTCCCCATTCTCACTGGCGGATGTCAGCAGTGCCACCATCCCAGAGACCAAGAGAAACCAATACACCCTGTCCTTCTCCCATCTGCGTTCTTTCCCTACACTCGACACAGATGAAGAGCTTATTTTTCTGCAGCCTTTGAGGCATTTGTAAAGATTTACTCTCAGGATTCTTTCTTTCTCTCTCTTTTGTTCTCCTAACTTCTAGCCAGCTGACTAAAATGCTAGTTACTGTGAAATACTCTTTCAAATTGGGCCATTCAGAAGGCAGCAAGAAAGCACTGGATTTACTAGTGGTCTAGCACTTTTGATGAATCTTTAATTAATGCTTCACTTTAATTTCTGATGCTACCTTTAAAACACAAAGCTGTGTTGAAATCTCCAGCTCGTTAAACTACCATTTTCAAATGCAGGACTGCCTGCCGGAGTGTAAGAAAAGAATTCTGGGTGCTAGTTTCTTCCTGGAAATCGACTTTCTAAAATCTGCATTGACAGACAGTAGTCCTGAAACTTACATATAGTTTAGAAGACAAACGGTCTTCTGAAAGATAGAACAAGAAAAATATAATGAAAGATCTAATAAGAATCAGCTGGGAGAAAGTTATTGTCATACAAGGTGAAATAATATTGTGCCATGTTGACATTAATTTGTCTTTGTTACTTACCCTAATTATTTTATGTTTTTATTGGTGTGCTACATTGCCGGCGATGTGGTTTATAATTTAATTTCCAGTGCTGAGTACAGACAAGCCACTCGAGGCACCATGATGATGAAAGAACAGCTTTGGTAAGACCACAGAAAAGGATACAAAGATGATTTATGGGACTTTCTTTTCCTATTTGCTGTTCATTAAGTCACCGTCTTCACACAGTGACCAAGTGAAAATTAAAGCACTTCAAAGAAGAGCTGGGGGTTCAGCATCATTAGAGGAAGAGAAATGGGCATCTTGATGAACTTGACTGCAGCAATCTATAGAGCACAACTTAATCAGCCTCTACATTGATCTCGGATGCTCAGAGGCAGGTTGAAGATTGAACAAATCCTTCCAGTGCATATTCTTTCCCTCTGAAACACGGCATAGGATGCATGAGAATGATTTAGAGATTATCCCAGACTTTAGCTTCGTAAAGTGGAATTGCCCATAGTACACTCCAGGTTCCCATGGAAAAACTGGAAGAGAATAGCTACTGCCTCCTTCCTTGGATGCTCTGTTCATGCTCATGAAAAGCCTCATCCGTACAATGGCCATTTCTGAGAAGAAAGGGGAATTACTGGCTATCCAAGTGATCACAATAAGGTGGGGCCATCAATGTTTCCCTTCCTTTTTAACTGCAGGTTCAGACAGACTAGCTGAATCTATGCATCTGGGCTGGCAAGAAGCTGTGAGAAGGATCCTTTTCTCCAGCAATGCATCATCTTTCATCCTCATGGGGAGGGGTAGCTACAGTAGACTCTCAGTGAACCGGCAGCCATGGGGATTGGTGGAGGCTGGATAAATAGAAGTAGATTTCACCGTGAACTGGAACTCAAGCAATTGGCACTCTCGAGCAGCCAGCAAAAATATTGTGAGAGTTGCTTAAGACTCTACAGTATATACATGCGGTAGGCAGCAAAGGCACGAAAGCTTTGATGTCAGACAGGCTTGGCCTTGCATCCTGGCTTCTCACTTACTGCAAGTCCCTGAGTTAGTGACTTACATTAGATGAGCTCCAGATTCCTCAACTGCTAAAAGGGGCTGATGAGACTTATATGGTTATTGAGGAAATTAAAGGTAGTCAGATGGGGCATGGGTAGGAATGGCAAACATCTTGGTGTCACGCAAAAGCAGGCTTTCTTGGGGGGAAATGCACAAGCTGAGGGTCAGCAGACCAGTTCCCCACTCCCTCCTCTGCCAGAGAGGCATCCAGGGAGCGAGCTGGCTGGACAGAGTGTGAAGCTGTGCCCTGGCTCCCAGCCCCCTGCTACTCTGTCCTTTTATAGGTAGAGTGCGAGTGAGTTCTCCAAGGAGTCACATAACCAATTTGGAGTTGTGCCCAACTGTTCAAGAGTGGTGTAGACAAACATCTGACAGCTAGATAGTAGCTCCTTGGGGAGGGGGATGTTTATTCCTGGGACGATATCAGTTCCCACGTGTGGGAAGTCTAAGCCCCTCCCACTGAAAGAGATAACTGTCAGCCACCCAGAGTGACATGTGCTGGAGACACAGAGGATCTTGGAAGAGAAGATGGAAAGGCTTGAATCTGAGTTCAGGCTGTGCCTTGGACGATACAGTTGAGATGAGAGGGCCTTGTCCCTCGACCTACATATTTTGTGCGTCAAGATGCACACTGGGGCCCCCCAGACGTGGCACTGTGGTCTGTCTGCTGACAACACGGCAACCCTCACATGTCCTAGTGATCAGTGGCCTGCTGCTCCCAATCTGCTCCCCTACTTTCCTCCTCTGCTACCCCAGGAGTCCAGAAGTGGGGCTGAAAGCAAATTAGCATAAGGCAAGATGTAATTAGGTTGCTAAGAAAGGTGTTTGTGTTCTCATTATCTTTCAACTCAATAAAATAAGCATTCCTTTTGTACCTTGGATTTGCCAGAGAACGCAGTGGTTACCAACAACCACTGCAAACAGTTACTGAGGTTTCCTGCCTGCAGGTGTCACTCTAAGTACTTTATGTATTTTTTTATACAAGGGCTGTCCAGCAAGTATCCAGCCATATAAGATGAAACGTAGAGACATTTATGGCTTCATTCTTTTCTGGACAGCCCTTGTAAAAATAGATCTAACATGTAACACCTGCCCTTTGAGTTAGCTGGGGAATCAGGCCCTTTACCAACTGAATGGGCGATGCTAACGCTACGCACCATCAGGGAGTAATAGACAGAATGCTACAGGAGTACAAAGAAGGGCTATGAGCAAGGTAAGAGGTGACAGCTGAGTTAGAAGAGTGCATAAGAATTAGCCTCATCGAAGAGGGATGGAAGGAAGAGCACAAAGCTTTGCCTGATGGTGTTGATGATGGTTGGTGATCCAAACCCAAGGCTGCAGAGGAAAAAGCGAAGGAGGAATGGAAAGGAAAACAATTAAATAAGATGTTAAGAGGCTTAGACTAGCAGCCACCATCAACACAGCTCTCATGCAGGTTTTTAACACAGATTTTTCACTCAGTGACTTAGAAGAGACGGTGAGAAGCAATCATAAGTAGGGCGACCACAGCCATTGTTGATATGGTCCCAAAGCAAGACACCCTTTCCAGAAGTCTGAAGGTTGAATATCCTTCTCTCACCAGCCATTCTTGCTGGCTAAGGTAAACACACCATAAAGGAAAAATGTCATCAGCTTTCCTGAGACCTTGTGCTCAAGATCATATGACCCCTTTGTAAATCCAGCAAGACACTCTAGGTACAAGCACTTTGAAAAAGGTACTGGGATCCAGCACATGGGCAAAGTTGATGCTGTAAAGAAGTCAGTTCCTTCTCTGTGGTGAGAGCTCATAGGACAGACACAGACGTGACCAGGTGGTTGAAGGGCAGACATGAGGTGGCACAGGACAGCGCACACGGAACATGGGTTGCCTGTGTGGAGCCCCCCTAGTATCATGCCCCCATTCACTCCCACTAGGTAGGAAAACAGCTAGAGAGGAGAAAATGCATAGCTCCAGTTCATTCATTCACTGTAGCATAACATCTATGAAGCGCCTGCTCCAAGTGCTCTGGATACCACGTCTCCCAGCATCTGAGGAAATGGACATGAACAAATAATTGTAGATGACATGTGCCCAATATTATGAAACTAGAGCTTACAGAGAAGTGAGACCATTGGTGGGGGGAGGATGGACAGGGAAGGGTACAGGTGCAAGAAATCCTCCCCAAAGGTGAACCTATTTGAGTATCAAGGAGGAGGAGCTTGCCTTATGTTTTAACTCTAATTGTATATCCTTAGTTCCTTTCAGTAGAGAGATTTACTGAGAGAGTAAAGGGGTAATGAAGAACGAGAGATTTACTGAGAGAGTAAAGGGGTAATGAAGAACGAGAGGTGAGGCTGGGGAGAAGAACAAGGAAGTAAAACATTGTATGAATATAATGTCATGAGAAATAGGAGGTATATATGTGTGTGTATGTATACATACATACATACATACATACATACATACTACTCTGAGGTCAGATATCACACACACATGCACACACACCCCTTAGGAAGAAAGTCAGTGAAAGGATTCAGATTAGTTCTATATAAGGTCCAAGCCTTTAGGAAAATTCTTTAAAGAAGAAGCATCCAAAGCAAAATAAAGTTAGAAGACCTTTGTACAGCTTTCCTTTGCAAGGTGAGTTTCTAGAAAATATGAGTCTCCTCTAGCATTATCATGGTACCTGACATAGAAGTAGGACCTTCCTCTACCAATTATACATGAGATGAGCAAGACTCTTTCTGAGGGTCTACTGTTTGGCAGATGCCTAAAGGGTAGCTATATATAGAAGTTCAAGTAATTTGCACAATACCCTATAATGTTGTGTAATAAAGGCTAGATCCATTTCACCAATGACTGGGAATTTTGGCTGGGAGTTATGAAACACTTAGTCTAAGGTCATGCAGCTGATCCAAGTCAGGCCTCTTTTATTTCAAAGTGTATGTTTTGTCCACTATATAATGCTACCCTGACAATATTAGTCAACAGTACGACTTTAACAAATAGTGCTTTTTATGTGTACATGAGCAAATGTGGGATATTTTATATATGTCAACTAGATCTATGTGAGGGATTACTATGACTATTTGTCATTATTTCAGTGTTATTGAAGACTTTCCATTGTTTTCAACTTCTAAAATTTCAGAGTCTAGTCCATAAAAGGCTATATTTTTTGAGTTCCTCACCAACTAATTATCTAATACAAGTGCAACATAGCACCTGTTTTTCAGAGTATTATTTTTTCTCTCCTGGTCAAGGCAAATTTGGATGATAAAAGAATCTGTACATTCTCAGACTCTGAAAACCTTAAAGGGATATTTATCACCACTGATTTGAAAATCAGAATGCAAGTGTCTTGAAGCGTTTTATCTTTTCAATGTATAATTAATGACTTCTTTTAAAACGCTTATGAAGTAGGTGGTGCAGGTATTATAATCTCCATCTTACACTCATCCATTAACACGTTCATTTTACAGATACTTATTAACAGACTCCAAAAAAAAAATAAATAAAAATCTAAGCCCCAAAGAGATAGTTGCTACAGCTCTGAGTCTTCTAAACTAATGACAGACTGGAATGAAAGCTCTATGTTCTGGGTTCCAAATTTGGGTCATTTCTCACTTACTTGCTCTGTTTGAGTCTTGGCTCCAGTCTAGGTCTTTGGATACATGTTCTTGAGGTCTTGGCTAATCTATTCTATTGTAGGAAAGATCCTGATGAACCCAGCACCTTCTCAACCAACTCCCAGTTGCCTCCAAATCCCCATGAAAATATGGCTCTTAAAAGTGCCGGAGCTTCAGAACTCCTGAGAAATGCATGAGGTGGCTAGTGTGCTAACTCGATTATAGGGAGTGGGACTGCTTAATTGCTGTGAGGAGCTGAAAGCAGTTATTACTCAGAGCAAAAGAGCCTTGTTTCTTGTTTTCTTTGAAGACAGACAATTACTTTCTGGAATGAACTGATGCATTATTAAAACTTTCATAGAAATTCAATGAGACATTCCAGAATGGAGCAAGTACCCCTGGTCCTTTCCACGGCAAATATCTTTAACCATACAAACCATCCTTCCCAGACAGGCGATGGTTGAAAAATGCACAACTCTACTCAAGGGCATCTATGAATCAGCTCTCTGCCACCTTCTGTGACTTGCTCCTTCCTGGCCCTTCTGCACTTTCCCCACCAAAAATCAGATCACTCCATCCTATCCACCACTCTGCTCTTTATAGACAGGCTGCCCAGATGTACCATTTTAAACAGGAAAGAAGACAATGGTACTGTCCTACTTCAAGTGGCATCTATGGTCAGCCTAGTCTCATTGGGCTAAATTCAAGGTGTTGGGAGGCTCACCATATGGACCGTTTGGAACAACGATACTGTTGTTTTCTGTCCCATTTAAAATGGTATATCTGGTAAGCCTATTATAGACCTCTATGAATAATAGTGATCAGGTTTTCACTTTCTGGGTTTCTTTTCCCTACTAAATTGTGTGCTTCCTAAAGGCTGAGACCTTGTTTTATGAACATCTGTAAACTTTTTTTTAAAGATTTATTTTTATTGTTTGGAAGAATGTGTGTGTGTGTGTGTGTGTGTGAGAGAGAGAGAGAGAGAGAGAGAGAGAGAGAGAGAGAGAGAGAGACAGACAGAAGGGGAGAGGGCCCAGAACAGTTTCTGTAGTTATACATCATTAGTTGTGACATGGTTTTATTCCACACAGGTGGCTGTGGGGCCATGTGGGGCGGGAACAGAATTGGGTGCCTCTCGCTTCTGTTCCCAGCAGTGACCAGCTTGGCCTCAGTTCAGCATATGGGGTTGCAAGGGTTGGGGATGGGATTCAATCCCGGGACCTCGTGATTGCAAGGCAAGTGCTCAACCTGCTGAGCCATCAGGCATCCCCTGAACATTTGTGATCTTGATGCCCAGCACAGTGCCTGGCACAGAGTAGGCCCTCGAAAAAGGAGGAAGACAATAATGCATGAAATTAGACATTTACAGGCCTTGGCTAATTACACACTCATTGTTGAGTAAAAGAAGCCACAAGCAACAGGTCTTAAATATGTCCAATATTTTCCTACTATGCACAGAACACTGTGGTTAAAAGAGTCTATCTTATAGCAGAGGTATGTAAAGGTCTAAATGAGGTAAAAAAAAAATCATTGAATTGTTCAATAGTTATTAGGTATCCCCAATTACTTATTATGGTCCAGACACTAGCTGAGGACCAGGTACGAAAAGGACTGACAGGTCATGGAAGATCTTATGAGCTTGATAGGAAGGGGATAGCCTATAATCAAGTAGCTAAGTAAAGTACGCCAGGGGTCTTAATTGAAAGGAAGGCTAAAATAGGAAGTTGGAAAAACTTCAAAAAATACATACAAATAACAGCTCTGACAGAGGAATCCACATACAAATCAATTCTGGGAATTAGCAACATGCATGAGCAATGGGGTCCTTAACATTTAGATAAAGTGTTAGTGTCAGACACTGTGGGGCTGACTTATCTCTACCATGCAACTTGCTTCCATCAATCCTAGAAAGTAAGCAATGGATTTCTTTTACAGATAAAAACTTGGGATCTAGGAGATCAATAAAAGTACGGATTAAAAACACTAGCTTTGGCATCCAGCAGAACTGGTTTTACATCCTGGGTCCATAACTCAGTTGTGTGACTTCGGACAAATCATGTCAAGTGTCAGGATTTCCACCTTAACAGGAGCAAATGACAGCTCCCACCTCACTGGTGAGGTAGGTAAGGTACTTATTAGCACAGTGCCCAATAGAGAACCCACTAAATACTGACTGTTTCTTTAGTTCAAGACCACAGAGCTAGCAAGGGCCAATGCAGGATTTCACACCCAGCCCTCTTCAATCCAAGGCTCATGCTCTTGCATACTTGCTGACTTTCGGGGCAAATTAGGTGATTTGACATACATTAATTAGACATCTGATATGGGCCAAAAGGTGGAATGCAGGTCTTCTGATCACATTATTTGGGCATTTCTGTCCTAATTTGAATTTGGAACTGAATCACATCTGTATGTATGTATGTATGTAGGTAGGTAGGTATGTATGTATCTTCTATCTATCTATCTATCTATCTATCATCTATCACCTACCTACCTTCCTACCTACTTATACCTATGTATCTATCTCTATAGTGATACATGTTTATACATTTATATAAATATAAATCAAATAATTTCTTGTGGCTATAATGATAAAGATTAATAAAGAGCTGGTAAATGATGGGTAAAGAAAGGAAGAAATTTATACTCTTTCCCCTGTTTTTGACTTTGGAGAGTAATTTGAAACCTATAGCTAGGATGATTTTAGTTTTGAAGCTGTTGAGTGTGAGCTCCTGTGGATCATACAAGTACAGAGGAAAGTAAGAATGGGGACACTGTAAAGGCATTGTCAACAGGAACGAACAACATGAGGAAGAAGGCCAGAATGTTCTGAGCATGGAGCCCAAACATCGGAACCACAGTTCAAAAATGTGGCTATTACTCCAGAGATCTTAAACCAAACAGATCCACATGGATGCCAAAACGGCAGCAGAGGCAGCCCTGGGGGAGAATAAACTCCCATGTATCAGTCAAGACACAGAAAGCTAAACAGCTGGGTCCACTGCATGAGACACATGTGGGTACTTGGAAGTAGCGTTGAATGAATATTCTGAAGGATGAAGTGGTAGCAGCGGACACAGACGGTAATGGCCTTCAGATCTAGTAGCCACACCGCCAGGCTCCTACTCTCCTGGAGAAGGCCGATTGCTGTATAACCCAGAGCCGCCTTTGCCTCCCTTCAGGAAGGACATGCTCTCTTGGCTCTTTCTCCTTTTCCTATGGCAGTGTAAGTCGAGGCTTCACCCTCCTATCCCAACATGAAGTCGTCACCATGTGTCATTTATGGCTGCCATCCAGTGTGACTTTATCTGTGGGTATATACTGACAGTTAGATTTCATGGCCCTTCTCTGGCTCCACTGCCTCCATAACTATCCACGCCACTGTTATTGTCTCTATCTCTGGCAATGGATTCTCCAATAAACCAATGTGCACAAAAACGCATCTTCTTTGCTGCTGAACATTTTATGGAATGGTGTCCCTGGTACGATTTCTGTTACAGATCCAGCTCTGCTGTAGGGGAACTTCCAATGTGAGTGTGAGAAGACAAATCCATAAAGAAGCCCCAGTAAATAGGGTACACAACAGGGTGCATGCACAAGGTTTCACGGGAAACTGGATGAGAGAGTGGTTCATCCCACTCTGAAGAGGGGGTGTGTTGGCTAGTCTTCAAAATCACCATGTAAACAAGGGCAGAAGCTCCCTCCATGCAAAGGACACAGTGTGGGCTGATTTAGTATTTTGGCTACGATGTCAAAATACATTGGCAGCAAGCAGCCGCAAACCTGGACTCGACCAGCTTAAATTGAAGGAGATTTCTTATCTCCTAGAGCAAGCTGTCCATAGGTGGGCAACACTCCAGGCAGGGTTCAGTGAGGCTCTGACCCTGCTTCACTGCTGCCCTGTTTTCCTTTGGGGGTTTTGCTTCATCGGCAGTTCTACGCATCACATCCAGGTATGCCATTGGCTAGAGCAGGGGTGTCCAACCTTTTGGCTTCCCTGGGCCACATTGGAAGAAGAAGAATTGTCTTGGGCCACACATACAATATACAAACACTAACGATAGCCGATGAGCTTTAAAAAGTGGCAAAAAGACCTCATGTTTTAAGACAGTTTACAAATTTGTGTTGGCTGCTTTCAAAGCCATCGTGGGTCGCAGGTGGCCCACGGGCTGCAGGTTGGATAAGTTTGGACTAGAGCAGGGGTCGCCAAACTTTTCAGCCCGCGGGCCGCATTAACTACCAAACAGCAGTTTGGGGGCCGACTACACACTCGAGGTCCAAATAAAAAAGAATCAAAACATAGATGTTGTTTTTAATTATTTATTTAATATTATTTTATTCAGATAAAAAGGTCTCCACGGGCTGGATGAGAGGGCCTCGCGGGCCACATCCGGCCCGCGGGCAGTAGTTTGGAGACCCCTGGACTAGAGGAAGAGAAGGAACTGTCTTCTCCTTGTGACTCTTTTTAGCAGCAAGGGAACATCTCAGCTTCAGCTTACTGGCCTGAACAGGGACACATGCCAGCCTCGAGGCCAGACACCTTTAAGGGGTATCAGGTTACCCTGATGGCCTTGGACTCTTTGGGATGTGCCCCCTGGGTCGTCCTGCTTCTGAAAGGGGCCACCTGAACAAAACCAGCACTGTCCTCCATCAATGAAGAGGAAGAGAACAGATTTTATAAGCTGGCAGCCCATAGCGTCTGCTACAGCCACTCTGGGCACATAATACGTTTTATTTTAAAGAGAACAAAAATAAAAACAAAGCACGTGCTTAGACTAGGAAGACACGCTGTTTCTGGGCCAGGGGCTCTGGTTGTAGACTGCATAACATAGTCATAAAGAAAACCCCGAGATTTAAAGAGTCAGCCGCCTGTTAGCAGCAGCTTCGGAAATATTAAAATACGTTCCGTGCACCCATTGCCCACGAGTCGTGTGACTGAGCGCCGCCACGTCAGCTAGCTCTGTGCTTACTCCTGGAATATGTGCAGTGTTAGCGGTGACAGTCACTATGTCCTGTACTGTGTCATATGAAAGGGCTGGCAGCTCCTAGATTTACTTGTTGGAACCACACCCTTGCAAATTGAAGGCATTGTTGGCAGGAAACTCTCACACATGCACGTACACAGAGAAATAATCACTGATTTTTCATGTATAGGAAACCATGTTGGCTTTTAGACAAACTCACATCAGTAAATCAGTAAGTAATGAACATTTCAGCATTCAGTCTGAGAAGAATAACAGTACGAGGGCTGTCCAGAAAGTATCCAGCCATGTAACCATTCTTGTTACACTGAGAATGGCTGGATGTTTTCCGGACAGCCCTTGTATATGGAACCATATAACCCCACTCCCTATCTTCAGCAGGCTTTCCATTTTTACAAACCAACCAATGAGAGACAAACAAAAGAATTCATTTCTGCTACTACAAAATGAGTGAAGTGGGGGCTGCAGAAGGGTTGTTTTTCCAGAGGTTAAGCAAGAGGAACGCATACACATAGTTTTGTTAAGTGAGCTCAGTACTGTGACTATATCCATTGCTGAAAGCCCTTGGTATATGCGTTGACGTTAGGGCTGCTGAAAATATTGAAATAGGCACCCAAATTCTCCCTGACACACCCTGCAGTGACGGTATAAGAACAGCTGCATGGAGACATCTGCAGCAGCTGGGGCAGCCTGTTCCTTGAAGCCAGTGAGGAAATGCCAAGCATCTAGCACATTCCAAGTGGGTAGGTTGGAACTGCAGTGACTGGCTGTGGGAAGCAGCCATTGTCTTAGAGAAGTAGATAGCTTATGATGGAGTGGAGGGCTCCTAACATTGGGCTCAGAAAACTTGTCGAACTGGTAACTCTCTATGCACACAGTCTTTGAATAAACCATTGCATTTGTAAAAGCAGACAGACTCTTCTTTATTTTGGCACTCAAATTGCCCTCAACATTGGTTCAAGACTTAACCTGGAAAGGATTTTGAAAGGACAAATCCCAGATCTCTGTGACAGGGAAGGTTCAAGTATTATAGCATCATTCAGTGCTGGTTGACTTTGCTCCCACATGAAAGCTTTTGGAGACAAGGCATCATCCCTTCTCTTAGTCACCTGAAATGATGTGGGCCCATCTTCAGCAAGGAAGTTCCTAAGACAACTCAGTCCTGGAAACATTCTCCAGTTATACATTTTCCTACAACAATATAGCAAAGTCATTCTATTTAGTGTTACTTATTTTTTACAGTATTGCTTTAAAGACGATGAAAAGATCCTAATGGTATCTTTAGTGGGGTAGGGGTGGGCAGAAAGAAGAAAAACAAATCAGGGAGTTCTTTCTTCTCTTTTTTTCTAGGGAATTCTTGTTATCTGGGATTTTGTGACTGGAGTCTTCACAGTGGCCATGTTTTAGAGAGAAGTAAATCCACAATAGCATGAACACACTCATTACTGAATTGACCACTTATAAAAATTAGTCCCCACTTAACACCAGTGTCTTCATCAACATCATTACAAGTCTCTCATTGATTCTTACAAAATACAGTCTTATAAATACACTTTGTAAGTTGACGATAAAGTAAATTTTCAAATGTTTCAAAAAAATGGAAGATTTTATGAAGTTAAAAAAGAGGATGTTGAGGAACTGCTGAAATCACATGCAGAATTATTGATGAATGATGATGTGGAAGAAACATAATTAGGCATTACTTGAAGAAGAAGAAATACTTATGGAAAAGGACAGGCTAGGCAGAAGAGAATGCCACGAATACCAAAGGTATTGGGGAACACTGATAAAACTTAAATTTTGCAAAAATAGCCTCTATGGTTATGCTGAGAGTTAAAGTGAAGGATATGTTGTAATATCATGTGATTTTGTTGGAACAATTAAACCAGAGGGGGAAACAAAACATGACAATTCACTCTCAATTTTAATGAGTCATTATATTTTGACCTTTTTTTTTCAAATTTATGAAAATATACATACCGGTACTTATTTTCATTATAAAATCCAAGCTAAAATATTTTTTATTCATTTTCAAAGAAATTTTGGTCCCCAATTTATGATAATTCACTTTAAATGAACTTTTCCAGGTACTCAGTATGTTAAGCTGGAACTTCTGTAAATGTTCTCTTGCACTGGGCCACATTATCTCATATAGGACTAGAAAAGTCCAGCATAAAGGATATCTGATATGCAAGCACAATTTTGCCCTTGTGGTAGTTTTAAAATAGGTCCACAAATTCTCAACTATTTCTCTCTTCAAAAGGCAGAGTCTAATTTCCCTCTTCTTGAGTGTGGGGTGGTTCATTACTTGCTTCTAACAAGTAGAATAAAACAAAAGTGAGGTAGGGGGTACTGGGTTGAATATGCCCCCTCAAAAAAAGAAAATCCATGTCCACCTAGAACTTCAGAATGTATGTGACCTTATTTGGAAATAGGGTCCTTTCAGATGTAATTAGTCACAAGGAGGTCATTGGGGATTAGGGTGGGTCCGAATTCAGTGACTGTTATCCTTACAAGAAAACACACACAGAGGGAAGACAGCAGTGTTAAGATGAAGGTAGAGACTGTAGTGATGCATCTCACCTGCAAGCCCAGGAATGTAATGGGTTGATGGCAGCTACCTGAAGCTAGGAAGAAACAAGGAAGGAATCCTCCCCTAGAGTCTTCAGAGAAAGCATGGCCCTGCTGACGCCTTGATATTGAACTTCTTGCCTCCAGAAGTGTAACAGAATAAATGTCTACAATTTTAAGGCACTCAGTTATGGCAGTCCTGGGAGACTTGGCAGAGACTACATTATAGAAGACACAGTCTCTTCCTCTTTGCTCATTTTCTTTTGGATTTCTCTCTAGGGGCAGTTGGCTGCCACGTCATGAAGATGCTCAAGCAGCCTACAGAGAGGCCCCCATGGTGATAACTGAGGCCTCCTGCCTTTGGCCATGTGAGTGAGTTATCTTGAGAGTGCACCTTCCAGCTCCCAACATGCCTTTGCATGACAGAACCCCGTACCAACATCCTGACTACACCCACCTGAGAAGTTCTGAGTGTGAACGCCAACAAAGTTGCTCCCAATTCTCGGATCCACAGAAACCGTGTGGTAATAAATATTCATTGTTTTAAGCCACGGAGCCTTGGCTTAATTTTTCTAGGCAGCAACAAACAACTAATACCTTTGTTCCCTCAGATCTAATTTTTCCACCTCCAAAGCTGCTGAAGATCCAACTACAATCAAAATGCATTTAGAATTGAGCAGAGATTTCTTTTCCCAAGGCTATTAAAATGTTCCATAACTTTATTTCCACTATGTACCCACCTTCTATTTCAGATAGATTAAAAAGTGAGATTCTTTCCTTCAACAGAACTCTCTCACTCACAGAGCACTAATGTGAAGATTCTAAATAAAAGGTGGTTGGCACTTTCAAAAATGAAATTTCTTAGTTCTATTATGGCAGATATTTCCAAAATGGTGTGAAGTTTCTCCAGTTCCCTTAGAAAATGCCCAAGGATGCAGATTCCAATACAGAGGGTGTTCACGCGATGCATATACATAGAAAACAGCTGGTCTCTGGTTTCCCCAATCCCGCAGAAAGATCCACAAAGGCAGCTTTACCAGTGAGTGTACAGAGGAGAGAGGCAGGGGGCCTTGAGAATGGAGCAGAGACAACTGCTGCAAGGATGTGACAGACTCAGGCACTGGTCACCGTCTGACCTAACAGGTTTATCCTGTACCTGCTGTGCTCTGGGCTCAGGATGTTAGGTCTTGGGCAGACAAAGAAGAATCAGATCGGGGCCCATCATTATCCATGAAGCCGATGAAACCTAAAAAAGATCCTGCCATGCCCTTTGGGTAAGACAATATTGGAAAACTATACAAAGTTCAATGGAAACCAAGAGGAGACGAGGCAAGCTTGCTCAGTGTTCTGCATTCTAGACTCGGTTTGCCTGTATGTTTGTCTGTCATCAGAATTTGCATGGGCACCAACTTCAAGGTGATACCTTCTCCCCCATTCAATGTTGATGAAGGAGGAGCAGAAAGAACAGGGGAGAAGCAACAAATCCACATACACTGGGGGCTTGCCACTATCGCTTCGTGCCCCTGAGGTGAATGAACATGCTCTGATGAACATCTGTGTGTGAAGTTCTGTGCAGGGGATGGCAGTGGTGAGAAATGCCAGCTAATTTCGAGGCCAGGTGTGGCACAGTGTTCTACGTGCTTTACCAATATTAGCTTGTTAAATCCTCATAAGCTGAAGAGGCAGGTACTGTTCTTATCCCCATATTACAAATAAAGAAACTGAGGCACAGTAAGAGGCAGAGCTGGATTCAAAGCTGGGCAATCTGTCTCCAGCCTCTTTCTCTGCATATGAATTTCTCAACTCTCCTGAATGTCAGGGAAAAAGGTGTTTTCTCTGTATTACAGCTGATGTGGAAGTTTGATCCCATATGGCTCAAGGCAGAACTTCAAGCCTTTTAAGCAAATAGTACAGATCTAACACTGGTGAGCTTGATCCTACAACCTAAGGCTGATCTGTGTCTGTGCTTGGTAGATAAGTTAAAAAAAAAATAAGGGTTAGGTAGACCCAGCTGTTTTGTGTTTTGTGACCCTTCTCAAAAATAGGGAGCTAATGGCTGACTCCGATCAATGCATCTTGACGTATTATTTTAAGTCTAAATAAATTTCAATGTAATGTTTTAGGATGCTATTAATGAGGTGTGCCCATACTTGTCTGGTGGGGTAGGCAGACCAGCGGACTGTGGAATTGTATGGGGTGTTCAGTGCTACATAATAAGCCTGGGACCATGTCATGAGACTCTGGAGGCCAGGCAGAAACTCCCTGCAGCTCATCACGGATTTACTGGTACTTTAAATGGAAGCTGCTACGAAAAGGAGATTCTGAGTGCTGTGATCAGCTGTGCTGACCTTCCCTCCTTCATCTGGGGCTCCAAATAATTTTGTAAGGAGATAAAATTCTTAACCCATCCAAGAGCGATGTAAGCAGAAGGCTAATACTGCAATCTTTTCTCTCTTGGGGAAATCTCTCCAGATGCAAATGAGGTCATCGCCTTCCTAAGAACCCTCCGCCTCTCTGTGAGCTTCAAGTTCGTCTCATGGCATTTGGAATGGCGCAGCTTTCAATGAGCTGTGGGTGGTGAATGAACTTCTGGATATTTCGAGAGATACAGAATGCAAAATCCTTTTATGTCTGTCATTGCCATGTACTGTGTACAGTCTCCTCAACCTGTTTTCAATGTCCTGGTCACATGGGATATGATAATAATGTATTTTATCCCATTCTAAGAGGCTCCATTTTTTTTCCTGATCAAATCTCTGAAGTTGGTATGCGCCTTCCAGTGGTTCGTTAGCACCTTCTAACTGCTGTCATTTTGGTGGCAGCAGTGACAGGCTGCTTCTTCGGATGGCTGGAATCCTGGGAGTCAATGGAATCTGGTATTTGTGAAGCATGCTGGGGTAAACACATGAGGTTGCTACTGGTCAGGGCAGGCTGGCTGGGACTTCTGTAGTCCCGGGATCCGGGCTGGAACCCTGGGGGGCTGAGAAACCCAATACGTTGGTCACACCTGTGATTCATCTGTGACAGTCTAGAAGGGCAGCGTGGCTTCCTCAAGTCTCAGCCACGCTGTTCATAAAACAAAGGTCCTAACAGCATCTCCCTGATGAGAAGCTCTGGTGGCCTGTGAGTCTCAGGACTCAAAGCACCATGCCTATCATGTGACACCAAAGAGTCGCAGTTACTGATGTTTGTTTTAACGGTATCAGGGCTCGGGGTAGATAACCTGAGTCACCAAACTGAAAGGGTGTCAAAATCTCAGTGATCAACATAAATAACATTAAAAACAAACAAACATATATTTTTATTTATTTATTTTTGACAGGGAGAGAGAGAGAGAGAGAGAGAGAGAGAGAGAGAGAGAGAGAGAGAAATACAGAGACAGAGACAGAGGCAGAGAGAGAACTGAACTGGGGGAGCTCCCAGCTCAGCATATGGTTCCGCATGGGCCAGGGCCAGGATTTGATCCCCGGTCCCCGGCGCTGCAAAGTGAGCGCTTAACCCACTGAGCCATCCCGGCTTCCCCATAACATTTTCATATAATAATTTTAAGAAGTCAAAATGAACAACAACAAAAAATCCAGGATAACGAAAGTAAAACTTTGAAACCAAGACAGGATCTGGCTTTTCACTTGGGTGACATACCTCACTGCCTTACCCTCCTTTCTGCTCTATGGAAACCCATCTTGATTTAATACAGTGCACTGGAATACTATAGATCTGGGCTTTTCGGCATTTGGGTGTCCCCGTAAATTCTGTGCCTGAGGCTCGTGTCTCAGTCCTCCAGCCTAGTCCTGACTTGGGCTACATTTCTGAGGCTAGCTTGGCTGCTTCTAATTCTGCCTGCTGGTAACTCCTCGTTTACTCCTGCGCTCATTCAGTTCCCCTGATCTATGCCGGGTGCCGTGCCAGGCTGTGGGCACGCAGTGATGAGACACCGCGTGGGCCTGTGGAGAACGCTGATACACAAACAGGTACGTGCCCTGTATTCGTTAGGGGTGCTGTAAATACACCCATTCATTGCACTGTGTTCAGCGAGCACTTCCTCTGGATGAGCCAGGCACCTGGGATGAAATAGGAACAACAGGGAACGTAGGAAGGAAACAGTCCCTTCTGAGGGGGCCCATAGTTCCTTGTAAAACACTCATATACAGTAGCCTCTTGGGAAGAGGTAGTGAGAAATTCTTGTGGAATTCAAACGCTGCAGAGGCTGTTTCATAGAAGTACCGCGCACTAACCAATTGCGCTACTGGAGCTTCAAGAGAGGCGATTTCAAATGCCAGTGCCCTTCCCAGTGCCTACCACATAAGACAGACTCAAGAAATGTTTGCAAAGTGACTGTGCAAATCAATGAGTTCCTGTACGTAAGATGAAGAGGATGGGCTGACATTCTGCCCACCAGGCATCCTTTTGCCTTGGATGCTGGTGGGCTTGATGCAATGGCAGAGTCAGACTTCGCTGATGGCAGATCTGAACTTGCAACTTGCCTCCCCAACTTATTATCTGTGCAACCTCGGTCAATTTCCTTGATCTTTCTGAAGCCATCCCCTCTAATAAGGTTAATAATGCCAAGCTTGCGGGTCTTTAGTGAGGTTATGGCTCTGCGCAGTGTGCTGAGCCTGCCTCATAGGAGATACTCAGTAGATGTACATTGCTTTCCTTTCCATTCTGTTTCGGAACTTGATGGAAACACAGGTCAGAAAGTCTCAGTTAACCCCAGGCAAAGAAAACCATCTGGGGAAGGAGCAAGGAGACTTCACGGTGGCTTTCACGCCAAGGGCTCTGACCACACAAAGAATGGACTCAGTCTGTTTCTTCGCATCCATACCCTGTAAGCAAGCGGGCTATGGGCTTTGAATAATTCAAGGTAATTTCCACAAGACAGTCACAAATGAATGGGCTTCTCCAGGAGAGACACCAGCATGGGGTCGCTGGCAACCATGTCCTGAAGACATGTGAGCCTGAAGAAATGCTTCGAGGACAGGAGAAACACACGTGTGTGAGCAGGGCAGTGCTGTGTGCTACCGCAGAGATGCAAATTGGGGCTGTGTCACGAAAACAAAAGTTGAGCCATAAAATGTCACTTCATGTGCAATTTAAGAGAGATCTATGGGAAATAAACGACAGAAAACTGCTCACATGCATCAATGTATTATAGGTGCCTGGCAAAACATTTCTATGAAAATACTCAGAACAGTGTATAGATAAATCTGTCCTGAGGTTTATGGTTCCTTATACAAAGCCATGATGTATATAAAATAGAGGAACATGGAGAACCAGTTCACTGCTTTAACCCACGCTGGTCCAATGGGCTTGAAATAAGCCATCCAACTTGGGTTGCATCACACAAGGACTGTCAGCATCTCAGAAGGATCCAAGTGCCAAGGGCTGGTCTGGTGGCACTCACTGTTTAGGGTGGCAGGCAGGTGGAGAACAGGCTAAGGTCCCCTTGCAGTGGGCCAGGTCTCTGTTAAATATGTGACATCAATTTTCACATGTCAGCCTCACCATGATTCTTTGAGACAGGTACCCCTGCCCGCATTTCCTAGACGGGAGAACTGACACCCTTACATAAACAAGGGCAGCTAGGTGGCAGATAGGGCACCAGAATGGAAGCCTCATGGGAGCAAGGGTCTTGTCCAGCACTGTATTCTCAGCTCCTAGAGGAGTGAGCCATGGTGAGGGCTCCGTGAATATTTGTTGAGCCAGTGAGTGAAGGTGGAAAGCCCAGGGTTAGCTGACTGTACATTTGGTGTTCCTGCCATAGGGTTTCTGCAGCGATAAGAGGAAAGTCAGGATGGCTCAACAGGTTGAGCGTTAGCCTTGCAACCATGAGGTTGAATCCTAGCCCTGGCCCGTGCAAAACCCATAAGTTGAACTTCAGTGTGCAACTGGTAACCACTGGGATGGCAGCGAAGGTTCTCACTTCCCATGTGGGAGGTCCCCGGTTTGGTTCCCACCCTGTGTGGCCCACATCCACCTGTGTGAGATGAAACTATATCACAACCATTGATGTACAGCAATGGAGACTGCATTGGGCCCTTTCCCCTTCTCTCTCTCTTATCTTTTCTCAAACAATAGAAAAGTGGCTAAATCTTTATCTAGCCCAAAGTAAAAAGAGGCATGATTAATTCCTTCAGTGGACCCATAAAATGTCAAAATTTGGTCTCTGTGAGTAATCTGTGAATAGGAAGAGGCCACAGGGTATGAAGAGGAAAAGGCAGCAGACTTGGAGCCGGAGACATGTCCTGGTGCCGGCTTTCCTGCCTCATTAGCTACAGGACTTGGGCTGCTTTTCATCTTTGGACCTCAGTTACCCTGGCTACCAATGAGGGGGCTGGAAGAGAAAACAATGAGGTTTTTCTAGCTCTGAATGAGTACGGGTCTACATCGAGGGCACGCATGCAAGGATTAACCTGAAGGTGGTACAGGACACTGGACTTTCCAATGCTTTAAGCGTTTCTAACCTGTCGCCTGGAGAGTCCTGGCCCTTTGCTACCTAAGCTTTCTACCTGAAAAGGGACGAACATGCTGGAGTAAACCGTGTTCCGCAAGCGGATCCAATTCTAATGTATTCGAGGTTTTCCTTTCATCCCATGAAGCAGCCGGGGAAGAGACTCTGCTTTCGAAACTGTTGTGTGAGTTTGTTTCCCAGGATTACCCACAGGAAAACAGATGAGAGAGACATGTGCAGAAAAACAATGACAACTCCTCAAAGCTCTGAATGCCTACCATGAGACCACAAGGAGTCCAGAAACGCTGAGTATAAAAGGACTGATGGTTGCAAAGTGAGTGGCTGCTAAAGGAGCAGGAGAATAATGACATGACATATACATCCCAAATAAACAACTAGAAAATTCAAAACAGCGACAGGAGCAGCATAAACACTAAACTTCAACTCAAATCACCACCCACTTACTTGGCCCACACTTGGGAGGAATACAGAGGTGACTATGCCACCACTTCTGTGCCCAGAGGGTTCTCAGAGTCTCTGGGGGCAGAGAGTATCCAGACCCCTTTCCTACAAAGCAGCCTCTCTGAGTGCGAGGACAGAGGTGCCACAAAAGGGAACCGTATTTTCCCATGTATGATACTTTTGTCTAAAATTGTGAAGCTAAAAATTGGGGGTCATCTTATTCACAGGAATAACCCATGTATTGATTTCTTAATGTTGGGTTAGAAAAGTAGGAGTTGTCTTATACATGGAAAATTACGGTACTTGGAGAAAGCGGGACCCTAACTTCCCCCCTCTAGGGCCTGTGAAAAGATCTATGGTGGGTGGCAGATGGGATGGAACTGATTGATAAAATAGTTCAACAGGTAAAGACAGGCAGACTTGGCATTCTAGGTGACTGAGGCAGCAGAAGCAAAAGCCATGGTTCCGGACAATAGTCTAGAGAGAATGGCAACTTGGTCTTGGATTTCACGTGTGTATGTGTGTTTAAAAGACAGAGAATGAAATGGATTGATTGATTGATTATTTTGATCCTATATGCAATGAAGAGCAATCTATTTGTTTTGAGGGGGAAAGGGACATGCCAATCAGCTAGAGCAAAAATTTAAACAAATATTATCTTCCAAAAATGACTTAAAATCACTGCTCTCTCCATAAAACCATATAGTCCGTGACAATAATAATAACCATCATCTACTGAGAATCTACCACTGTCAAGCATTTTCCAATCATGATCCCACTTATTCTTCACCACAACCTTCTTAAATAGATACTATGATTCCCGTTTTACAGATGAGGACATGAAGGTTCTGGGAAAGGACATAATCCGCATACCACGGCAGAACAAGGATTAAAGAAAAGGCTATCAGATTCTAAAGGCAGCTTTTCCCCACATGCAGTATACACCCTTTACCACCTGCTACTGATTTTTCAGTCAAACAAACAAACAAACAAACAAACAAACAACCCCCCAAAACTAAACCCTGTACAAGGTCTGGCAGAAGTGACACCCCGTATGATTACAAAATTATAAGCGTGTAATTCTGTAACATAAAAATATCCCACTCTAGCACACTATACTACTTTAAAAAGGGCGTTTTGTTTGTTTGTTTGTTTTGTTTTTAACAGAAAGAGCCCTGAATGAAAAGAACCATCATTAGCATAGGTCGTCAAGGTTTACTCCTAGGAATCCCAAGGGCCACACCATAAGGCACCATATAGCAAAGTGGTCCCAATAACGACACTCCCATAATTTACCTGCCACCATAAGGCTGGGCCATACATGACTTCACTTTTCTTCTATTCTAGCAACAAAGTACTTTTGAGTACAGGGGAAGAGCAATATCCCCACGTTAAGTTCCTGTGGCCGCTCTCAGATGAAAGGGCTGAAAACAGTAGAGTCTGTCTTTACGATTTGAGTGACATAAGAGACAGGGCAGGACACATATACAATATTCTGCCTTTGTGGCTTTATGATTTCTGGTCCAATCTGAAGGAGCAAGCAAAATAACAATCCTTCTGATTCTGGGGGTTGTGTCTCCCCTTAGAAACTACTCACGTTTAGTGCACTTAGGGTTGAGGCTGGATGAGAAATTCAGGACTTTCTCTTGAACTCCCATCACTCAATCTGCTTAAGGTCCACCTTCTAAGTTTCAGGGGCCAAAGGGCTCTACAACCTCCTATCGACCTTTTCTGAATATTCATAACTCTGAGCTGCACCTGTAACTATATTATTATGTAAATCATAAAACAGAGGAGGAAAGTCATGAGTCATCAAAAAAATCTCTAGGAACTTCCCTCAGAAATGCAAATCCGGGAAGTTTCTGGATTGTAGGTAGTAGGCACCCGGAATCTCTGCCAGTAGTTTTCTTTGTGGGAAGGTTAAAACTAGAGGAAACCAATATGTTCCAATTTCGAAAGCCAGAGCGAAGGGATGAAGGCATTAAAAGCAGAAGTAAAACATGCTGCTAAGAGCCTCATTTTGTACTGAGCCGGCCAGGTGCGATTTACCTGGAGCTCTCACCTTGTTCTGCTCTGTGCAGGTCATTCCCTGGGGGGTGGGTGGGAGGGGCAACATGTGCCCTATGCAGAGACAAGGCGTCCCCACAGCCCACCTTTTCTGCCCATAGTTAGTGTTTTCCTGAACAAAGGCCTCAGCTGCTGTGTAATAGCTCCGGGCACAGCAGAAAATGCTGGTCCTTTCGTTATACGCGCTCCGAAAGGGGTAGATAAAAATTGTTGACCAGGGCAAAGTTGTCCTTCTGACAGTGGGCTTTAAGAGCTCCTTCTACTTCGTTGTCTTTTAATTCTCTGAACCTGCAGCAACACTTGCACTTTTATAACTGTTAGCCCAGGAAGTCATGAAAACACCGGGCTCTGATGTGGCTTGGTCCCTGCCTCTGCTGGAGTGCTGTACATGGTTACGGCCATTTGTGCAAACTCATGAAGAGAAACGTCGTAGTGAGATAATTTCTGCGGGCTGGTGAGGGGACGCTAACGACAGACTTCATTCACACCTAGGGCACACGGCGTAGTGATGGACAGGGTGGGCCCTGGAGTCGGAGGAAGCTTGAATCCTAGAGCTGCCTTTTTAATCCCTGTGTGAACAGGGGACTTCGCCTCTCAAAGTCCCAGTGCTCCCATCTGCAAAATGGGAGTAAGAAAGGTACCTGCTCTTTAGGATGGGGTGAGAATTATTAATAAATAAGATATGGAAAGTACACAGTCAGTATCCAACAAAACTTAGGTATTGTTATTATTGTTGTCGAATTAATCTCATTATCTCTGCATCAGAACAGGGTTCTGGAACATGTGGCAGAGTTAAATTTCACAACTGTATCTCCCTGTTGTAATCCTGTATTTTAAAACAAATTTATTTGAGGTATCTTTGACATAAAAATTGTATGTATTTAAGGCATACAACTTGATGTTTTGATACATGCATTGAGAAAAGATCACCATAATCAAGCTCTATAATTTATCCATGATCTCTGCACAGTTATTTTTTATATGTATGGATGTGTAGGTTGAGAAGATTTAAGATGTTTCCTCTCAGCAAGTTTCATGTATGCAATCCCAGAACTCATTCATCTTGCAGAACTGAAAACTCTGTATTCTTTGCTTAACATCTCATTTCCTCCACCTCTCTCCCTGCCCTGGGCCCCTAGAAATCATTATTCTACTCTCTCTGGTTCTATAAGTTTGACTATTTCAGATTCTACATATAAGTGTGATCATGCAGTATTTGTCATTCTGTGTCTGGTTTATTTCACTTATCAATGACATCCGGGCTTATATTTGTTGCTGCAAATGGGAGGATTTCCTTTTATTATTATTATTATTATTATTTTAAGATTTATTTTTATTGTTTTGACAGAGAGAGAGAGAGATACAGAGACACAGACAGAGAGAAGGGGGAGGGCCCTGAACAGTCTCCATAGTTGTACATCATTGTTTTTTCCACATAGTTTCACTCCATAGGTGGGCGCGGGGCTGCACAGGGCAGGAGTCTCACCTCAGTGGGAACCGAACTGGGGGAGCTCCCCAGTTCAGCATATGGGTCTGCACGGGCCGGGGCCGGGATTCGATCCTCAGTCCCCGGGGCTACAAAGTGAGTGCTTAACCCACTGAGCCATCCCGGCTTCCCAATTTCCTTTTATTTTTAAGGTTGAATAATATTCCGATGTGTGAGTGTGAGTGTGAGAGAGAGACATCTTTACCCATTCTTCCATCAACAGACACTTAGGTTGTCTCCATATCTTACCTATTGTGAATAATACTACAGTGAACATGGCAGTCCAACTAATGCTTTGAGATCCAGATTTCATTTCCTGTGGATATATACCCAGAAATGGAACTGCTGGATCATACATAGTCCTATTTTTCATATTTTGAGGAACCTCCTTACTGCTTTCCATAATGTATGTAATCACTTTCTTAAGAGAATGGAAGGTGAACAGTGATGAACTCTACCTTTTCCTTCCTTCACCAAAGGGCAATTTACACTGCTACCTGTGTAAGTCTTGTCTGTGAATGTGAGTGAAGGCAGGGCCTGGCACGCAATGGCCGGCCTCCTGCCCTGGTGTGTCAGTACCGCCCCAGGCACTGTGCTTGCTCCCTTCTTCCCTCATACTGGAATTGTATGGTCTAGGAGGGTGTGCGAGATAACTCTCTTGGTTGGGTCTGAAATAATCTTGGGGGACCCACTGACTCAGCGAGGCACACGATTCCTTGTGCCACATTCCTCACAGACCACTTGAGAAGCTGTATTAGTCAGGAAAGCTGGGTTGAAGGCCTGGCTCCGCTCCCTACTGTACACATGATCTTGGACAAGTTACATAAACCCTCTGGGTCTCAGTACTCTCATCTGAAAAATGAAAATATTGCTATTATTTATTTCACAGAGTTTTTGTGAAGACTAAAGGATGATCACAAAAGAGCTACATAACGTTACTTCTTACTATGTTCGGTAAGCAGGGCCATCACTGTTTGGTTCCTTATATTAAGAATTCTGAGGGTTTCTGTGGCTGAAGATTGTCACGATACATATAAAAATAAATGTATTTCTTACTCAAAGGTCATAGCAGTAGGACTGGATGAGGACAGGGTACAATAGGAATGTCCAATCTTTTGGGTTCCCTGGGCCACACATAAAATATACTAACACTAATGATAGCTGATGAGCTAAAACAAATGGCAAAAAATCACATAATGTTTTAAGAAAGTTTCTGAATTTGTGTTGGGCCTCATTCAAAGCCGTCTTCAGCTGTGTGTGGCCCGTGGGCCTCGGGTTGGACAAGCTTGGGGAGCAGTGATGAGAGGCAAAGGATCGCTGGGCAGGGCCATGCCAGGCTCATGGCAGTGGAAAGGGAAGTGGGGCAGGGGAAGAGCAAGGTTCACTTACTTCTGATTTATTAGGACCGAACTTTACACGTTCCTTCCTTCCTTACAGACGTGTCCCATTTCATCCTGACGCTCTTTCCAAGTCCCATTTCTGGAAACCCCTTCTCTTCTGGTTTCTTGAGACACTCTGGACTTAGCACTCATCAAGCACGGATGTTTAAATGGCAGATGCTTTTAAAGGACCCAGCACTGACCCCATGAAATTAGTCCTTCCTATTTAGAACCATCCAATTATGGCTTGAGCACAGCAGGATTTGCAATTCTCTTTGCCTCACTGGTCTTACAGACCTCATTTGCTACATTCTCTTGTTTTCTTTCCCTGCAACAGCCGGCAAACTGAGTGGCTGGAGGTCTGGCTGCAAGCGTTGTTAGAAGAGGGGGCCCAGGATGTGACGTATACAGGGGCCGGCAGGAGCAACGCCGTCACGTCGTAAGGCTTGCTTGTCTCTCACGAGGTGGGCAGCAATGTGAGCACTTCACCTAACATGTCACAGAGTGTGCGTGAGTGTGATATTGTTATGTGACAGAACTGCATGCTTACGGTTTTGTAATAAAAGATTTGGGATAAATTATCCGCTCACAAACAAGGGGCATTACTTCTGCTGGACCCCATATTGTGATGCCACGGAGGAGGTGGCCCTGCCAGTTCGTGCAGGACAACTACCTGAAGGTAAGAGTGGATGGGGGGCGGGGAGCTGGCCACTGCCCACACTTACCGCTCCAAGAGACAGTCTGGAAGATGGATACTAGCTGTCACCAACAGCTTCCAGGGACCCCGATTTTGGAACGCCAGCAGGAAGTAGGTGTCCTCTGCCTCCCAGACTTTTATCCATGCAACAGAAACACGCTATAGACTTTAATAATATGCTAATATACGCCGATGACAGCATAGCAGCCATTGATTTATCTCCTTTATGAAAATATCATGGTGAGGATTCAAAATGTAAGCCCCGGCAACCTCTGATGGGCTGAGATTTGGGGGGTAAATAGGGAGACGGAGAACGAGACCAGGAGGTACTGCTTAAGTATTAAAATTTGATTGACTCCTCCCCATTCTCTGCTACTTGTGAGCAGTATAGTTCTAATCTCCTATTAAGCTGAGGATAGACCTGTAGCCTTTGAAATGTTAACATAAAACCTCTCCCATGCCGTGTATGGAGCTATATTGCCTCTCAGCTTCAAATTCCGCTTTGCAGACTTCGTTTTGCAACGCTGGTGCCAGAACTCTGCATACCCCATTTCTGCTTTGCCAGCTGGGGCCACGCCAGTAGGGGGCGCTAGAGGAAACTGAGAGGCCAGCGGAGAGAGGCGAGAGGGATACGCTTCAGGTTGGCTGTGTGTTGCAACCTGTTGCTGGTCTCGTTTGCTTCTTCACTCCAGCAGGAGCAGCTTCCTCTTGTAACAGCAATTGCAATCAGTTTGTAGTTTTCCTAATGTTGCAGAGCCAGCCTCATGGTGACTCTTCAGAGTCCTCAGCACCATCTGGGGTACCTCAGGGCTTTGGGTCCTCTCAGCTAAGAGATGCCACCACTGGCCAAACCACACCCCGCTCTCCAAGGACTGAGCTTCAGCGACACTGGCCAAGCTTGTAGGTTTTACTATTCCTTTTGGCTTCCCTGCCCTAGAAGTGGTATCTGCTCCCTGCAATTGTTACCTCTGTAATACCTTTGCCTTTTCAGATATTTAATACCTAGTTAACTATCCTTTACTCTAAATTCTCTTGGTTAAAAGACTTGGTGTCATTTCTGTTTCCAGATGGGAGTCTGACAGATGCATGACTTTTGCTATCTGACAGCCTGGCAGTTATAACTGATAGTATTTCATTTTCATTAAAGACTCAAGCGTATGCTCTGTGGGTTGTCTGTGGAAAGTCCATAAGAGACAGCTGATAGTTGAGAGAGATAATCTAGGAACCATGGGAACTATTCATACTTGAAAATTCTACACATTTCATTAAGCCAGATCACCTGAAAGCTACATTCTGGGATCATGGAGGCTCATTCTTATCTCCTAAAGCTACTGGGAATATTAAGTGAGATAACCATATAAAGCACCTAGCAGGTTATCAGCTCTCAAAGAATACTGGGTAATTTGTGTGTGTGTGTGTGTAAATATATTTTTAGATAAGGCTAGGTGATTGTGCTGTTTCCTGAGACATTCTTCTAGAAAGGAATACCTTTGCATTTCAAGGTTTGGGCAAACAAAATTGGAAGCTGTATCCCTTTTCTGTTTCTGCTCTACAAAATTAGCATGAATAAAAAGGAGACTGTTGACACTCCTGTTGAGTGCAGAGAAGAGAGGGCTTTAACGGGAGCAGAGGGTAACAACTTATTTCCAGAGATCTGGAGGAGATGAGATAGAGGGCATGTTTTCCCATAGCCCAAGAGGTCAAACGAGGGCTGACAAGAGAAAAGAGTAATTTTTGCAGAGATAAACAGGAGTTTTATCAAAGGGAGACATAGCCAAAGGCTTAGAGCCTGGGGAAGCAGAGTCCCCATCAGGGGAGGCGATCTACCGGAGACAGGTATCTGCGGGCTCAAGCAGTGGCTTGCAGCAGCAATGGAGCTGATTGTCACAGTTCCTTTCAAGCCCAAGCCTACTGAATTCTCTGATTTTAGTCTCAGTTTCCTAATTCATGGCTTTAAATTGCAAAGGTGGAAAAATAATGAGGATGTGTGAGAGAGGAAAGAACATTGAACAGAAGCCAAGCATAAGGTTAGAAAGGCATTAGGAAAAGCTGCACCTGTGAAAAAACTCCCCTTTTCTCTTATTATATTTTAAACCCGAGGATTTGAAAAAAAAAAGAGAGAAATAGGTCATGATAGGTGGCTTTTAAATATTTTTTAAAAATGAGATGATTTGGGTCAACTTTCTCTATGCCAACATGACATGCTGTTGTTTCAAAGGCGACTCTTGGCAGAGCAAAGAGAGAACATAATAAAAAATTCATGGCAAAAAAAGTTGCAATCAATGTAGACCCAGCCTTTGAAAATTAGCCAATTAATCTGGCTTTGCTTTGTTTCTTCATATTGGGAGACTTGATTTACATTAAAGAAGTCTGATGTGAACAATGAACACATACACAGAAAATTGGAGTTGAATAAAAGATGACTTACGTATATAACTGGACACTTCAAAGGCTCATAGTGAAAGATGAATCACTAATGGCTATATCTGAAAAGAACTCCAGAATCATGACTCTCTTAAAACAAGCTGTAATGGATTCTACAGGGCTAGAAAAAGTCCAAAACAAAACTGCAAGGCTATTTGTATGGTCCAGCATACACAACAGCTACTCTCTTGCTACTGACACTATGTCTTCCTTAATTTGCTCATAGACAGAGCCAGGATCAATCAGTGGAAAACACATAGAGGTAAATTTCAATTCCTTGAAGAAATTTTCAGATGATCTGATCTGTATGAAGGAACCATCACTGAGCTTTTATAAATTCTACCTGAATCTAGAACCAAATGGGGTGACCCCCCTTCTTGCATTGAGATTCCTAGGGTTCTTTGGTGACTAGTTGAGTGAGCAAGAACATGTTATAACAGATATTATACACAGCTCTATTTGCTCAGATAGGAGAGATTTTAGACAGATCCGGCGCTTAACAGGAGTCCAGTCTCTGGGCCTCCACCCTAACCCTTTCCCCTACCTCCAGGGGCATCATTATGCTCTAGACTAGAGAGACAGGATGCTGATCACACTTTTCAGAAGTGAAGGTGCTCTTTCCAAATGATAAGCAGTGAAATAATTATGCACTAGAGTTCTGAGTTCAGAAACTCTTTTTGTCGGCTTGGGCCACCATAACAAAATAGCAAAGACCGAGTGACTTAAAGAACATTAGTTTATTCTTCACAGTTCTGGAGGCTGGAAGTCTGAGATCAAGGCATCAGGATGGGTTTTGATGTGGACTCTCTTTCAGTGTTTATATGTCTTTACTCAATGCATGTGCACAAGGTGAGAGAGAGAGAGAGAGAGAGAGAGAGAGAGAGAGAGAGAGAGAGAGAGAGAGCGAGAGAGCGAGCTCTCTGGTGTCTCTTTGCAGCATCTACGGCCTCATCAAACTCTAATTGCTTCCCAAGGTCCCATCTCTATATGGGGCTGTCTGGAAAGTATCCAGCCACATAACCATTCTTATTATGTTGACAATGGCTGGATTTTTTTCTGGATAGCTCTTGTATACCATGACATTAGGAGTTAAAGCTTTAATATATAAATTTGGGGGCACACAAATATTTAGTCTATAACAGGAACCAAAGTGTGAAGCAAAGGTAGGCATGCCCGCCTGCTAGTTGTGTGACTTTGGCCCAATTGTATACCTAAATCTTCACGGGAAAATAGGAACCTCAATACCACCTTAGGGGCAAGGGTATTGTGGGGATTAAATGAATCAACAAACATAAAGCACCTTCCACATAAAAATAGTCCAAGAGATCTTAGCTGCCACTACTGATGTTAGCAGTATTATCATTAATTCAGATGGTACAAAGATATTCTCAAAGTTGTACCATATGGCACTCTCTCTGTCCTTGTCTTGCTTTGCTAATTAGCATTTGTGCTTGAATTCAACTCAAATTTCATTTTGTCCTTGAAGGGCAGCCCTGAAAATCTTCAATGAGTTAGAAGGCACCTACCTTGCTCCCCCATGTGTAAGTCTCTCTCTGGGAGCGAACAGCTCTGTCTCTCACTGCATTGTGAATGCATTTTTTCTTTCCATCGCTCTGACTAGACTCCAAGCCACTTGAGGGACTACCCACAGTTAGTCAAGCTTCACAGTTCAGGGCACAGTCTTTCAAATGGCAGCCTTTACTTCAGACACCAGCCACAAGGTCAGTGTCCCCTGGGCCACCCCCACTTCTGACTAGCTAGCTACAAATTCAGGGGTCTTCATGGACTCTCTCAGGCTTGCTAATTCACAAGCACTAATCATAGAACTCAGAAAAGCACTGGACTTATGATTAGAATACACCTAGGGGGGAAGCTGGGATGGTTCAGTGGGTTAAGCGCTCACTTTGCAGCGCTGGGGACCGAGAATCGAGTCCTGGCCCCGGCCTGTGCGGACCCATGTGCTGAACTGGGAGCTCCCCCAGTTCAGTTCTCTCTCTGTCTCTGTAGCTCTCTCTCTCTCTCTCTCTGTCAAAAACAATAAAAAAATAAAATAAAATTGCATACTTCATTCACAAGGCTTAAAAAAAAAAAAGAATACACCTAGGAACCAACCAAAGGGGACATGTGTAGGGTGAAGTCTGGGAGGGTGTCACATGAGAAGCTTCCATCATTCTCAGGGACACGTTACCCTTGTGGCACATTGATGTGAGACAAAATATAGCCAACTAGGGAAGCACGCCAGGGTGTTGGTGTTCAGAGTTTTTCTTGAGGCTTTCTTGTGCCTACAGGACTGAAGAAATCATTGGCTAGTTGGTTGGACCCAATCTCCAGCCCCTCTTGCATTCCCAGGGTTGTGCTGATACCAGTGTTGCCTCACTTAATACTCACTGTAACCCCGTGAGACCGCCATCAAATCCTCAGTTCATAAACAAGGAAGTGGAGGGGTGATCAAAGAGCATGCCTGTGGTTCCACACCTGTCAGTGCCAGAGCTGACCTTTAAACCCAAGCAACACCATGGTCCCTGTTCTTCTCATCTGTGACATTAGGCTGTCGCTCTACCAAGTCCTGGAGAACACACACAAAAAGAGTAAGAGGCATTTGCTCCACTGCAGGCCCTGACAGACAAAGCTGGATACACCTGCACAGAGGAAGCCACACTGGTCCAAGGTTGGGACCATGTGGCCCTTCGCTTCACTCACAGAATGTTAGACAAAGTAGATAGAAAAACACCATGGTGAATGAGCTATTGGCTGTTTTCATCTCCATGTTGTTGACTGTATCCCTGGAGACTTACTGTCAAGAGAGATCAAAGGAGCAAAACTGGAAAGAAAAAGTAGGCAATTACCCAATAAACAAAAGACCAATGTTTTTAAAATCTCTATCATGTCCTGCTAGTTCTTGACTGCTCCAGTGAACCCCAAACAGCTGTCCTCCATGCTAACCTGAGTCCTCCTGGTTAAAGACACCCGCTTCTCCAGATCTGAGCCAGTAAAGCCTCAGGGAGATACCAAAGGTCTCAAATGAGTCTCCTGTCTCCAAGCCTTGCTTAAAGGTGGTCTGAAGCTCACGTAACAGCCTCCCCACATAACCACCCTCCCTCCTTCTTTCTAGCTTGTCATGAATCCTTCTGGATCCTAGTGTTTACTCCAGTTCTTTCCTGTGTCCTCCTCATCTGGTTCTTACCAGTGTTTCGCCAAGATTGAACCATACTTCCCGTATATTCCCAGCTGCAGGGTTTCTCTGGACCCAGAGCAGAAGCAACCAAATGGTGCTTCCTAAGGGTCCTTCCTCCTTCTGGATCCTGAAAGCAACTGACACTCATCCTACTCCCTGTGCTTTCTGATTCCCAACATCTCCTTTAGAAGCAGCAATGGGAGGGCGCTCTTTTTGGCTCATTTAATTTCTCAGCCGCTATTATACCACCTTCAGGACGGTCAGCCAGATGGCCACGAAATCACACCCAGGATGTCTTCTAACATAGTCACATGGCTTATGAGGTTTACTTTTAAAGTTTATTGGAGTGTAGCCCATTTACAAGGGGTGGTCAAGAAATGTGTGGAACGAGGGGTTAATCAAAGAGGTGGGAGTACTAGTGCACACAGTTTGATTGTGTGACTTATTATTAGCGTACATGCCAAAGTTCAGCCTCCTTACGTCCATCTTCCTTCAGATATCACCGAAGAAGCACACCAAGTGTGAAGAAAACTCCAAGTATGGATAAAGTGGAATTTTGTACTCTCATCAAGTTCCACACAAAACAAGAGAAAACATTTCAAACCATTCTCGAAGAGATGTTAGCCGTTTACAGACACTGTTGCCCTGGGAAATCCATGGTTTGCAAGTGGCACAGCCTTTTCAAGCACGACAGAGAGTCGATTGGAGGTGACCCCCCCATCTGGGATGCTCTGTTGAGGCCACTTCCTCAGGCATTGTCAAAAATGTTGAAAACTTGTAGTGGAAGATGTCAGACTGAATAAAAAGCAATTTGCAGAAATGGTTGGAGTATCACCTACAATCATCTTGAATATTCTTCATCAGCATCTAAGAATGTCAAAAGTCAGTGCAAGATGGGGTCCCAAGAATGATCACACTGCTTCAAAAACAACAGCACGTCGAGTGTTCACAACAGTTTTTGGACCTCTGCAGAGACAACAAAGATGAAGTTTTAATCCAGATTGTCACTGGAGGTGAAACTTGGGTTCATCATGAAGAGCCTGAGTCAAAGAAGGAGTCCATGCAGGGGTGTAAAAAGGGCACGCCACCCCCTAAGAAATTCAAGGTGCTGCATTTGGCTGGAAAAATCATCGCTACTGTTTTTTTTTGGGATATGGAGGGTATCTTGTTGGTTGATTATAGGGATAAGGGTGTCACAATAACTGGAAAATACCATTCAGTCTGCTGAAACAGTTAAAAGAATCTGAAGGAGAAAAGAAGAGGAAAATGGACCAAAGGTTTACTGTTTTGCATGGCAATGTGCCCGTGCACAAGAGCAGTGTTGTGTTGGCTACTCTTCACAACGAGGGCTTCTATACATTAAACCACCCTCCCTACAGTCCAGACCTGGCTCTGTCTGATTATTATTTGTTTCCAAATATGAATAAACAGCTTAAGGGAAGAAACGTACAGACCACGAAGAGGTGAAAGCTGCAATTTGAGGGTAAAGACATTTAGTTTTTTGAGGGCATAAATAAAACTTATTGAAAGATCTGAAAAGTGTATTAGGGTTAAGGGGTGAATATATTGAAAAGAAAAAAAAATAATAGTTTTTTTTTTTTTTACCCTTTTTTCATCCATGAATTTCTTGACCATCCCTCATAATGGCTTTTAATCTCCACAAAGACATGCTGAATATGTTTTTAATAAAAATTAGACAGCTGTTCATAAAAAAATTAAAGGGAAATTCTGAAAATAATGGTAGGAGATAGTTCCTCAGAAACGGTCTCCTTGGTTGAAGTTAGAAGTCAGAAGTACCTGGATTATACTCAGCTAAGGAATCCCCGTATGAGAAATGTCTGTAACGGTGCACTTCTGTTTAGTTGGCATATAAGATTGACATATTTCCTGGGCTCCCCAGTGCTATTAGAAAGAGAGCCTCTAAAATTGAGACTACTGCCCATTTCAGTAAGAAATGAGGCCACATGTCAATAGACTATAGGTAACTAGACATTTATAACACTGGGCAGTGGAGCAGAATTGATTAGCAAGTGTAATTGCAGTAAGTAAGATGCTCTCTGCTCCTGGTAATGATGACTTGTGGCATATTGAGAGGAAAAAGCATGATTTGCAAGGAAATGAGATGCCCAATATTAAGATTGGGTCTAAAAAGCACCCAAATAGAATTGGAAATAACCTAAGTATTGAATGAGACTGTAGAGTGTAACGGTTAAGTGCTTGGGCTTTAGAAAAAGACAAGTCCGACTTCCCAGATCAGTTTTAACAGGCCTTTGTTTTTTGGCATGCAGCAAGTCCTTTAAATTCTGTCTCAGCGTGCTCTACAATGCAATGGGCATGCTAACAGTGTCTCCTTCCCAAGGTGACTGAGGATTAAAAGAGACAATGCAAGCGAAGTCTGTGTCTCTCACACAGCAAGGGCTCAAAAAAAAAAGTTATCTACTACATTGTTTGATTAATTCACCAGGAACCCCAGTTACTGGAAGGCAACCATCCAGTAATCTACTGAAACTAAGTCAGCCTACAGACCAGATGTACTCTTGTAACTGATTAGATTCAGACCTAGAGGAAAATGGCAATCTGTGGTCACCCGGGGCAGAATCTGAGGTTCTGCCCAGTGACCCCAAGCTACAAGGGGAGGGAAAATCTTCCCAGAATGGGAAATGTAAAAAGGGAAGAGCCAAAGGTGGCTAATTATTTCCAACAAATTCTAAAAGCCTCTCAACACGAATTTTGCATAAATGTAAATCCAGTTTAATGATGATCCAGTTTCCACATTATTGTTTTTAAAAGGCAAGGAAATCTGAGTTTTCCTTAAACAATTCTATCAAGATTAAAATCAAGCAGGTGTAAGATGTGAGACGAAACAAAAAATGTCATAGAAAGATAATCTACTTTGGCTTTCTGTTATAGCTGGAAAACCATTCATCTTATCTGTTGCTCTCCCTCTCTCTCTTTTTTAGTAAACATTAATCCGCACAGATGGTGAACCATGGTAATCTCTGCTACCAGCTGCAGAGAGGAATTTTTAATGAAATGGGAATTTAAAGGTTTTTTTACACAAAGCACTAGAATCTCTTCTACTTTTTCTCATAATGCTTGAATTATTTTTACTGTCAGGGGTGAGAAATGCATGATTACAGCCCTGCTTCTAGAAGACAATGACCTGCCCTTCAAAAGATAGTACTTGAAGCATGCTCTCTCTTGCCTCACCCTGAACGAGGGATCCAAGCCTCCAGTATGGCTAAGATGACAAGATTTAGCCCTGAACTGACCTTATTCCACACTGTGAACCTTGCCCAATCTTGCTGTCTGGCTTTTGTTATATCCCTTGTGATCTTCTGGCCTCCCTTTTAATAAATTCCACAGAGCTCTAGCCTTGATTTAGCTGCTTCTCTAATCTGCAACTGAAAGATTCGTTTCCTCTTCCCCCGCCGCCTCGGTTCAGCACTGCTTAGATTGAATACCTGGTATTTTTTTTTTAATTGTTAAATTTATTGGGGTGACATTGGATGGTGAAAATGACATAGGTTCCAGGTGTACAACTCTACATTACATCGTCTAGGCATTGCATTATGTGCACACTACCCAGAATCAGCTACCATTTGGCATGTTGACATCTCTTGCGTGGCGTTAAGACTCCTTTTTACAAACCACACCCATGAGCAACTCTGTTGGACACAGCAGAGTGTCTATATAGTTACTCATCCTCCTCAGTTCTTGTGTAAGAGGTTTGATGCTGGACACTTACGATCATTCTCAAAGGATTCTTATAGGAAGGATTGCTAAGTTAGTTATGAAGCCTAAATCTTTCTATAAAAGATTTTATAAAAAGTTATACATATGAGTACACACAAGCATAATAATTGAAAGTCAAGATAGTTTCTAATCTAAGCTATGTTAATCACTTTTAATAGGAATATGTTACTTTAAAAAAGATTTATTCACCTCTAAAGACATTCAAAATATAGTAACATAGGAGGATTTTGACGCTTAAAGAGTTATTAAAACATAAAATACAAAGAAAAAATTTTTCATAAAGAAACCCTAATAAAAAAGGAGAACTCTTGTCTGCTACTTAAGGCTGAACACAAAATATTAATATAATCTTAATTTAAGTTTATCTCTACTGAAGTTACAGTGAAAAGTTTCAGCCTTGAACAATGAATTCTTAGGTGTACCCTTTTGATAACCTCAAGCCCAATCACATTTCAAATGCACAGGGAGAACCTTTGAAGGCAAAAGGTGGAGATCAGAGGGATACAACACACTGTCACAGAAAGACGAGTGGCTTTAAGATCAGGAAGCTTGGGGTCTGGTTTGAACCCTCCATGAGCTCACTTTATGACCCAGGCTGAGGAACTAGGCCTCTTTGGACCTCAGTTTACTGATGTGTAAACTTGTCTGGTTCTCAGGTTCAATTAATATAAGCGATCAACAGAAAACATTGCAAAACTCATTTGGAACTTAAAAAGGAGACTCTCTTCCAAATCTTTTATAGTATTTCATACGATGATCGTGTAGAAGGTTGGCTTTAGGACCTTGGCAGAGCTATTTTTGACACAGGATGAGGGAAGGAAAGCAGCTTATCAGACAAAGTAGAAAAAGTCAAGAACCAAAAAGAGCCTAGATGTCAAATCTTGGGAAAGACTGGCCTCAATGACCCCAGATGGAGTTGGCCATTGCACTCTTTGAACCCCCCTAGCACTTTATAGAGATGTCTATTAGAGCCATGTTTACATCCTGGGCAAGCTCATAAGCTTCTTAGAGCAGGCTCCTCCATTTTCAGTGCTCACCTGAGTCCAGGAGAGATTCCCATATCTAGGAATGAGTATTTTTCATATCCCCACTGATGATTCTGACAGGCACTCATGCTGGAGAAGTTTTAAAGGCAAAGCCCAGGTCTTAAGTGCCTGGCACCTACCAGACAGCCAAGAAAGCATGCTAAAAGGATGCATGTGCTGAGTGAATTAACATATTTCAGACCTGGAAATCCAGCACAATGACCTACCTTTATTGGACAACTTCCTATGGACATCAGGCAGAAGTCCATAGACTACTACTATACCAAAGATGTTTTTAAATGAGGGCCACTGAGGTCATCTGAGTTGACACCATAGTCAGAAGGATGGAGGGTGATACTACCACAAATCAATATTATTTGTCCTGGGGCACGAGACCATTTCCCTTAGCCAGATAAAAACTATGGCACAGAAAAGATGTAAACTTTGAAGTTTAAGTCTGATATCTCTAAGACTAAGAGGGAGGAAGATGTCAGTAGTTATTCAAAATCCAGCCTCAGACCTTCCTCTACAAACTGTTCTTTAATTAGTATTTATTAAGCCCAATCTACTGCTGCATAATATGCTAGGATTCAAGAATCTGACCTACAGGCACTATGCTCTGCCTTACTGACTCTCTATAAGGAAGTTAAAAGCCAGAAGAAAAAAATCACATGCACTTACTTGAAGCCAACGAAACAATGTGGCAATGACTGCTTATACTTATACAGTTGGCAGTCCCTCGTAGGGCATTGCCCTGCTGATCCAGGAATTACCAATGACTTTTCCTGGGCCATGGCTGTGAAGGACATGCTATGTGACTTTACTTGTCATGAGAGGGCTGGCAGTCCACAAATCACCTTAGGGCAGGATCATACTCTGAAGCAACTTGAGCAAAAAATTTGTGTTTGTGTATACCTCCTACGGCCATGCTATCATCAAAATACTGGGTCAAATAAAATAAGTCCATGAGGATGCTATAAAATATGCATGCAAAGAGAATGGATGTGGTGGTGTTGTGAATAATAAAACAGTCCATAAAAGCTATGAAATAAATTAGCTGTTCTTTCAGGCATGGAATACCACATACCAAATCCATTCATATAAGAGGGCTGTCCAGAAAAAATTCAGCCATAAATGCCTCTATTTTTCATATTACATGGCTGAATACTTTCCAGACAGCCCTCATATATTATATATGCTGTATGTACACATTTAATATA
>PVKE010007939.1:0-49119 GCA_004027555.1 Craseonycteris thonglongyai
CTGTCCTCTGGGTCTCTAGCTGTCCTCTGGGCCTCTAGCTGTCCTCTGGGCCTCTAGCTGTCCTCTGGGTCTCTAACTGTCCTCTGGGTCTCTAACGCATTTCCCTAGTGCAGCTTCTCACACAGCCTCACTCCCTGAACCCCTCCTGGCGGTAGTTTTCGGTTTTTCTTTCCTTCGCTTGGACTGTACAGCTTCTGGCCCAACAAAAATGGGTGGAGACGTGTTTTGGGTTTCTCAACCAGAGCAACAAGCTTTCCTTCTCCTGCCGGGCCTCAGAGGCGATGGAGCCAGGCTTCCAGGGGGAATAGTAAAGCTCCTAGCACGCTGGGTCCCAGGCGAAAGAGGAAGGCACCCACCCGACTGAAGCGTGGGGTGTGGCTGCAGATTTGCTTCGTGGGGGCAGCGCCCTAAGAGTCCCCCTGAGGAGCAGGTAAGCCTGCCTTCCGGGAGCTGGACCTGACAGAGCACACAGCGTGGAGAGGAGCCGGTGGCTTAGAAATGAGGCGAGCGTTCCAGGGATGCACAGGCCCGTGGGTGCTCTGTCTGCAGTGCACAGAGAGCCGGGGTGAGGAAATGCTCCTGTTTTGAAGACACATTTTGTAGTGCGTTACTGACAAGATTTTTCTTAATTCCTTCTTTTTTTGTTGTTACTGTTTTTGTTTTGTTTTGTTTGTAATTCTCTTTCACTGTCATTAGGTTCTGCCATTACGGTTCCAACACGCCTCCCTTCCCCCATGGGAGTTATTTTGAGTGACAGTGTGCCCCAAGAAGGCTAATCTCCAAAAACTAAAAGGAAGAAAATAGACCCTATTAGAAACCCAACACGTTTTTATTATATATACCTATGTGATTCTTCTTTGTCACCATTTCAAGCCTCTTGCATCACCACGTTTTGTATGCTTGAGAGCAAAGAGCAAAAGCTCTTTTGAAAAAAAGCCTCCTGTCTCTGTGAGCAGGTTAAGTCCACTGGCGGTATGATGCTAGGTGTCCCGAGAAGAGACGGAGAAGAGGGCCCAAAAGAATGACAAGTCCTATCGGCCTAGAAGACCTCCTCTCTGCTCCTGGACAAAACCCCCTGAAGAGATGCAAGACTCGGAAAAGACAGCTGGGTGGCATTTCTAAAGAACTTCCTGTGAGTCCACTGGTGGCATGCCTTGTCCTTCAAGGACACTTCTGCACTGGACAAAAAAAGACATCAGCAATGACCACGGAAACCACGAGTGCCTAGAAACTAGTCACTGTTAGTCTTTGACATTTTCTAGATTTTCGTGAATATATGGTCGTTTCTTATTATGGTTTTAATTTTCATTTCCCAGCAGGCTTACAATGCTGAGCATCTTTTTGTGTACTTAATGGTCATTCATATGTCCTCCCTGGTGAGCTAAGTCCTTTGGCAGTTTTGTATTGGGCTGTTTTTCTTTTTGTTTTTGTTTGTTTTGTAGGAGTTATTTATTTATTGTGGCTATAAGTTCCTGTGCATATATATATAGTATTTTGTGGGAAACACTGTGAATGTTGTCCCCCCTCTGTGGTTTGTCTTTTCGTTTCTGTAATCATGACTATGAAGGGACAGAAATTAATTTTGATGAAGTCAGTTTATTATCTCTTTCTTTTATGATTTTTCGCATTTTGTATTCTATCTAAAAAATCTTTGCCTAGGCCCAGGTCACAAAGATTTTCACCTATTTCTTTATCTAAGAACTTTATTGTTTCAGCATTTACATTTTGAGTTGTAATCCCTTTCCAGTGAATTTGGTGTAGGGTGTGAGGTGTAAATTGAAGTTGAATTTTTGTTTTCCCCACACAGATAACCAATTATCCAAGCTCGTTTGTTGAAAAGACTCCATTTCCCATTAACTTTTGCTGCTGTTTTCTTGAAAAATAAGTTGGCTATATATGAGTGGATCTATTGCCGGACTTAATTTTTGTTCCATCAATCTTTGTGTCTGTCCTTACAGTGATATGACACTGTCTTGATTGCTGTGGCTTTGTGGTCAATTTTAAAATTAGGTAGTCTGTGTCTTCCAACTTCGCTCTTCTTTTTCAATATTGTTTTGGCTACTTTATCTTTATTTCTACAAAAAACCAAAAATAAACAAACAAACAAACAAATAAAAACAAAAACCTGATGGGATTTTGATTGGAATTACAGTAAATCTATAGATCAATTTGGGTGAAATCTGACAGCTTTACAATATAGAGTCTTCCAACTCCATTAGCATGGTTAACCTATATTTATTTAGCTCTTTACTTTCTCAGAAGCATTTTTATAGATCTCAGTGTAGAGATCTTTTATATCTTTTGTTAAATTTATTTCAAGATATTTGTTGGTTTTATATTATTATGAATGGTATTTTTAAAATGTGGTTTTCCAACTGTTTGTTGTTAATATACAGATATACAATTGATTTTTGTACATTGACTTTTTACACTGAGACCTTAATGAATTCACATATCAGATCTAATAATTTTTAAAGATCCCTTTATATATGCAATCAGGACTTTATGAATAAACAGTTTTACTGCATCATCATCATCATCAGTGTTTTATTGCATTGAACTCCAGTGAAAATGTTGAGGAGAAATGGTTTAGAGTAGAAATATTTACCTGTTTTCAATTTCAGGATGACTATTTCCAATATTTCACCATTAAGAATGATGACATAGTTTGCAGAGATGCCCTATATTAGAGGAAATTCTTTTCTATTCCGACTTTGTTCAGAGTTTCTTCTTTCTTTTTTGTGTCATAAATGTCTGCTGAACGTTGCCAAATGCTTTTTCTACACCTCTTGAGATCGTAAGAGTGTTCTCTTTTATTCTGTAAGTATGGTGAATTACATTGATTTCTGAATGTTAAAACACTTCACTCTCCTAGAATTAAACCTACTTGGTCATGATGTATTATACTTTTCATATATTGTTATACTAATGCTAATATTACATTAAGGATTTTTGAGTCTATTTAATGAGTGATCATGACCTGCAATTTCCTTTTCTTGCAATGTCCTTCTCAGATTTTGATATGCTGGCTTTAAAAAATATGTTGGAAAGACCCTCTTCTTTTATGTCAGTTTGTATAAGATTAGAATTATTTCTTCCTTAAACACTTCATAGGCTTCACCACTGAAGTTGTTGGAGCCAGGTGTTTCTTTGTGAAAGAGATTTTAATTGTAAGTTTAATTTTTAATAAATATTTAGAGCTAATCGATCATCTGTCTCCTCTTTATTTTTTTGACAGAGACAGAGAGAGCCAGAGTCAAAGAGAGACAGAGAGAAGGGGGAGGGCCCAGAGCAGTCTCCAATGGTTGTACATCATCAGTTTTCCACATGGTTTAATTCTACACAGGTGGGCGGGCTGGAACTGGGCTGGAACTGGGCTGGGCCCACCCCACCAACCCCGCATGGGAAGCTTGCCCCCTTGAGCCTGTGGCCGAAACGGGAGGTGTGAGCTGAACTGGGGCCTTCTGCATGGAAAGCACACTCCAGTTCAGCACATGGGTCCACACAGGCCAGTGTCTGGACTTGATCCTGGGTTCTTGGGGCTGCAAAGCAAGTGCTTAACCCGCTGAGCCATCCCGGCTTCCCTATCTCCTCTTTAATCAGTCTTGAGATGTTGTGTTTTTATACAATTTGGTGACATCAAGGATCTGCAGTGATATCCCTTCATTCTCACCATTGGTTTTTGTTTTCATTATGCTTGTTTGATCAGTCTTATTAGTTTATCAATTTTGTTAATAATTGTTAAATAATAACTTTTAGAATTGATATTTATCTATTTTCTATTCTTATATTTATTTATTTTTCTTTTTTACTTAATTTAATCTTCATTGCTCTAGTTTCTTAAAGTAAAAGCCTTCATAATTTATTTCCTAGTTTCTTAAAGTAAAAGCCTTCATAATTTATTTTAGATCATTTTTCTTTTCTAATATAAGCATTGTAAAATTTGATTTTCTCTCTTAGTACCACTTTAGCTGGACCCTAAAATTTTTGATATTTCTCTTTTCATTATTATTTAGCTCAAAATATTTTCCCATATAAATCAAATGAATTTAGTGGCATGTTGTTTAATTTTCAAATACTCATGGAATTTGTAGATACTGTATAGGTATTATCCTTACTGATTTCTACTTTAACTTTGTCATGGGCAGAGTACTTATTTTGTGTTATTTCAACCTGTAAAATTTGGGGGTCTTATTTTCTGGTCCAGAATCTGGTCTATCTTGGTTAATGTTTTATGTATCCTTGATAAGAATGTGTATTCTGCATCTGTTGATTATAAGCATGTTATAAATATCTATTAAGTCAGGTTGGTTGACAGAACCCTTTCTGATTTTTTGTCTCCTCTTCTATCAGTTACTCAGAAAGGTGTTGAGGTCTCCAACTCTGATTGTGGACCCATCTATTTCTCCCGTGAGGTTGGACAATTTTTCTCACATGTAGCTTGATGCACTATTAGATGCACATGCATTTAGAATTGCTACGTCTTCTTGAGGAATTGGCCCTATTACTATGAAATCTCTCTCTCTTATGTCTGGCTGTATTTTATGTTTGGAAGTCTTTGTCTGATTAACAGAGGCATACCAGTTTTCTTATGAATAGTGCTGTATGGTATATGAGGGCTGTCCATAAAAAACTCAGCCATAAATGCCTCTATTTTCCATAGGGGCTGAATACTTTCCAGACAACCCTCATTCCCTTTTCCTCTTTGACTTTGTCTATCTGCTTTTATATTTAAATTTCATTAATTATAGATTGCATTTAGGCATTTATCCATTCTGATAATCTTGGTTTGTAAGTGGAGTACTTATTCCCACTTAATGTAATATAGTTATTGATAAAGATTTGGTTTAAATCTACCATTTTGGGTTTTGTTTCTATTTTGTGTCTTCTGTTCTCTATTCCTTGAGCATCCCTTCCTATCTTATTTTTGTACTGAATATTTCTTAGAATATCATTTTTCCTTCTCTATGGACTTTAATCCACGCGTGTGTTTTCTATGGCTGCTGAAGGAAATCACAATACATATTTATTAAACGAGTAAATGAGTGGTATAACATGCACTCACCTACAATCCACCCCACCAGTCCTTCATGAATCCTAGAAGAATACCCTGAGCCCTAGCACAGACTCAATTACGATACCAGTAGAAGGGAAATGTTTTAACCTGTAAATGTTAAAGAATTATCCCGCCGAGCATGGTATGCTAGAGCAAAGTGATTCAGTCAGGATGGCCAGGGACGAGTTCTCAGAGTGACTAATGATTGAATTTGATTTTTCAAAGAGGTGGAGTTAATTGTGTAGGGTGGGGTCAGCGAAGGCCTTGTGCTGAAGGGGAGCATGCCTTCTTCAAGGAACCGGCAGGAGGCATGTGGGGCCGCTGTGCAGTGGGCAGAGCCAAGGTCAATGACGTGACCAGAGAGGTGGGCCGGGGGGTACGGGGGGGGGGGGGGGGGGGGGGGGGGGGGGGGGGGGGGGGGGGGGGGGGGGGGGGGGGGGGGGGGCTCACCGGGGAAGGCCAACATTTCCATTTTTGTCTTTGGGTGAATGGGAAGACATGGAAGGGTTCCAAATTTCTCATTTTCCTCCTCCCTTTAACATTTGAGGGCTGTCTGGAAAAACAAATCGAGCCATGCTCAATATCACTGGGATGGTTACGTGGCTGGATACTTTGTGGACAGCCCTCCTATACATATTTTGACTATAGTCTTTATTGAAGGCGTAACAGGTCTTCAGTCTTACCCACTGCTAGGGTTACTTCTAAATGGAGTCAGGAAACTCCAACACACATCCTTTTTGGCTTTGTAGAGTCCACAGCACCACTGACCTCAGAGATGGGCATGCCCACGCCTAACATATTCCAGCCAACTCTTACTACTGCATACATTTCTGTAACTCGGAATATGTGATCATTTTCCCATTTGATTCAAAGTAGTTAGGTGAAATGGCTGGAGAAATAAAAGTAATTTAGGTTATAAATGAGAATGCTAACCGTGTGGTAGGTGGCTATAAAGGAAGACCGACATTAATGTGCTATAATATGCAATTTGAACTTGCAGAGGAGTGAATTACATACTGCAATAATAAGAAGGAAAAAACGTTATATGAGTACTTGGTATAAGGATAGCTGTTTCTACTATGAAGTTTTGACAACCTGGGTGCATGTCTGTGCATAATTTCCATATGCTTCCCAGGTATCATGCATTATATCTAAAGACAGAAAGAGGTTAGTATCCAAAGGAGGAAAGACCTGCTATTAAGCTCATTAATTTGAGTGTTCTGGTTATAGAATGATTGTGAAAGACGATCATTTTTTTGGCTTGAATGTGGTCTTTTACTGTAATTCTAACTGTGAACATGTGAAATTATTGAGTGCATCTGCTAAGTGAAACAAAATGTAAAGTGAAACTTGATTTAACCTTTATCTTGTCAGTAATAAGGATGGGGGAACTATGAAGAAAGGAAGAGTCCTTAAAATAGAAGCTGAAAGGAGGAATAAAATGGAGTGATCGGCTCGAAATGTTGAAAAGGACCTGTTTTAATTTCTATTTTCTAACACCTTCAAGTACTTCAGAAGCACAATTTTACATATCAGTCATAAATCAGCCACTTATTCCAAAAAGTACTTTTATTAGGCAGTCTTTTGAATTTGTTATCAGAAGTTGAATGACTATATGATCTTAAAAGTAACACAGCCAAATTGCATTTCTTTGAGTGTGTTCTAGGATTTTTCCCTGAGAAGGAATGCCCTCCTTTCTTCCTAAGCAGTTCTGCCCAAGGAAGTCTTGGTGGCTGTGGGAGAATCCCATCCCAGCATCATTGGCTGGCAGACGCTAGTGACCGTGGGGCACCAGAGGGCCAGCCTGGCAGACAGTAGTGACCACGGGCACCCGAGGGCCAGACCACTGGCCAGGAGGAGGGGTGCTGCACCACAGGCACTGAGCGCTGCATTTGGATTCCACGTCACTGGGGGCAGTAACGGGGCTGCAGACCTCCGGTGTCACACTGCCACTGACCTCCAGCCAACGGCTCCGAAGTCACTCCACTCGTCCCTGATTCGCTCCACTCCTTTGGTGACTGGGCCTGCTTTCTAACATGTGGCTTGTGCCTCGCCCCGGCTGCTCCCCTAATCTCACAGAGGATGGGGGAGGTATAAAGGTGAAGCACCCTCAGAGACCCCCTCCCTTAGAGTCTTATTCCATGGGCGCCGTCGTCTCCCTTAGCCCCCTCTAAGGCTCACTCACCCTCCCACTGACCCCGTCCCTTCACACTCATGTATTTCTGACATCTCCTCACTGGCTTCCTCTCCCTGCTCCGCTCCTCACAACTCTCCTCCCCTGGAAGAACTCTTGCCCTGCAGGCTTCACCAGGTCACTGCCGCCTGCTGCTTCTTCCTCCTTTTGCACGCTTGCGCCTTGCGTTGTGTATCAAGGCAGGTAGGGAAAGTACCCGTTGGGTGAGGGCCCAGGGCAGAGTTCCAGGGGCGCTGGTGTTGCTCCCCAACTGTCCTTTAGGAGTGATGCCCAGCTGCCCTTTATTGGTTGCGTTCCCGTCCCCTGTCTTTTTTCTTTCTGATTTCTTCTATGCCGCATTGCCAAAGGATTTGCCATTCCTTAAAAATACACTAACTTTAAAAAGCGTGTCACCTATGCTCATTATGGAAAAAAATTATTAACAAGGGCTAGAAAACAAAACGTCCCCATTGTCTTGCCAGGAATTGGATGCGTAGAGTCACATGTGGGCAGCGTGCTGTAACTACAGCTGGAGTGTGTGAATTTGAAAGCTAGGCGCTGCCACTCATTGGCTATGTGACCTCAGGCACCTTAGTCATCTCTCTGTGTCCCCGTGGTTGCAGCTGTAGAATAAAGTCACAGTAGAAACATCACTGGGGTTGTAAGAATACACGAGTTTATATTTATAAAGTGTTTAGAATTTTACCTGGGATGAAGGAATCCCTGCACAAATGTGCTACTGTTATATTGTCTCTGAAGAAATGAAAGCGTGCTCCATGTGGAATTTTACAACTTGCTTTTTCACTTCAAATATATTTTGAGTATTTTTCATGTCGTTCATTTCATGTCGGTGGATGAGTAATCTGCTGGCCATATTGTTTTAAGTGATTGTGTAATGCTCCGTTGTGTAGCTGAACTTGAATTTATTTCATGTTCACTAGATGAATTGTTTCCAAATTGTGCCATGACTATCTCTGTTCATATCCACGGTTTCTAGAAATGGGATTTGTGAGTCAGAGAACATGCACATTTTTAAGACTCTTGATTTAAAGTACTAAAATGATCCCTAGATTATATTCCCGTCAATTAGAATAAATCGGGTTTTTTTTTATTTTTTTCAAAACACTAATTCCTCCCACCCAAACTTTACTGTATCCGCTGTATTCTGTTGTGTCTGGTGTGGCTAACTCTTCCGTATCTGGGGCTTTCTAATAGATGGCAGGCCAAACGCGGATTTTCGAGTCATCACAGCAAGGTGGAGTCATGAGGTCTCAGGAGAGGGGTCCCCGGAGCAGCTACGGACCTTCCGAAGGCCTTGCGCATTCAGCTAAACCCTACAGGACGCTTTGAATGAAGAGCCTCTCAAATTAAGCTGCACATTAGTCTCCCAGTGCTTGGGTCGAGCTGGACTCCGGGGGCGGGGCAGGCCCAGTCGGGAAACCATGTAAAATCTCTCCTCCTGAGGCTAATGTGCAGTCTGGATTGCAGATGCTAATGGATTTCTTTCATCACAGGCGAGATTACCTGAATTTGTCATGTCTGTTTTTCATACCTGCCGTAGGTGTCATCTTGGCACTACTGTTCAGTCACTCCCTTCTTTCTTTGTCAATATAAAAAGAACTATTTCCAAAAATTAGCAGTATCTAGGCACTTGGGTGAAGTAGGCTATAGTCTTGCTATTCACGTTTCTCTTTCGGTTCTGCTATAGACAGTATCCTCACCTCAATCTTCCTGCTGACCCCTCAATCATCTCTCTTTGGTCAGATCTCTCCTTTAGGGCAATAAATAACTCTCTTTTCAGGTGAGTCCCTCTAGTATTGTGCTTCACACGTTGAGTGTGATGTAAATGTCATTGGTTGGTTTAGTCCTTTTATAAGACAACCTTGGCATTGGTCATGTTTGTTGGAAATGTGAATTCTTGTTGGGGCTCACTGAACCAGCGACTTGATGCTTTTGGAATTTTACAAGCTGTGGGAAACCTCTTAGGTAATGATTTTCAGTGTAAAACTAGGGAAGGCATTTGATAAAAATTCATTGCAATAGCATGTTTCCACAAGTTTATTAAAAATTAAAATATAAAAAGCTTAGCTTCCTACAAAAAGATATTTAATGGGGGTGGGGGTGGGTAAGAGTGATGGTGTTTAAGGGTAGTATATCGCTACATCAGCAGTCGCCATATATAAATGTGTCAAATTAACACACTGTATACCTTAAAGTAATACGATGTTACACATCATCTAATTTTAGAAGATATTTAATTATACTCTAATTAAACAAATCAGGTTGACAATCACATATAGCCATTAATATCTCATTAATAAGTCAGATACTAAGTCAGATTTGTAGGTCAACTTAATAAAGGTGTAAGGTAATATGTGCTTTTACAACTTTTGGTGAAATTATAAATTGGTAAAACCATTTTGGAGAGCAATCTGGCAATATTTACTAAAATCAGAAGTGATGATTTCCTTTGACCCAGAAATTCAGTATCTAGGAAATTACTTTTTGGATATTCTTATAGACTTATAACAAGACATATGTATGAGGTTATTTGAGCATAGAGTGTAATACCAAAACATTGAACAGCCTACATGTTCATCAGCAGGGGACTGACTATATAATAGGGCACATCCATCCATCTGTTAATAATATGTGTTAGAATCATATGTATGAGGGCTGTCTGGAAAAAATCCAGCTGTAAATGCCTACATTTTTTGAAGTACGTGGCTGGATACTTTCTGGACAGTCCTTGTATGTGTAGACATTGAAATACTCCCATGATGTATAAGTGAGCAAAATAAACAAGCTGTGACATGGTCTCTAAGATGACATCAGTGTGAATTTAAAAATAAAACCGTATATTTGGTTTTATGTCCTTTTTTTCTGGAAAGACAAGTGAGACACTGTTAACAATAGCGATCTTTGAAATGCAAAGGATTGGGGAAGAAGACATTTTGATTTTATACCTTTCTGTACTTTTTGGATTTTTGAACCACATTTATGTTATTTCTCTTTCAAAAATCAGGTAAAAAATTATGATGTTTGTGGGGTCTGCTGAATGACTTTGCAGTTTGAAATAAAAAAATAGACAAAACAGTCACAGAAAAAGCTTTACAAACATTTTTGAAGAGGTAATGAGGAAGAACACTACATTTGATGTTCAGTGGGCTGGCTCAGTGCTACCCCTGAGCTAATTGTTCTTCAAAGAGTAGTTTTCAAAAGTGGTTCTCCAGTGGGTATACAAGAATTGACTAAATTATTCTCTATTATTTTCTCTGTGTGTATATATATATATACACACACACACACACACACACACACACATATACATATATATATATACACACACACACATATACATATATATATATACACACACACACACATATATATGTGTGTGTGTGTGTATGTATGTATGTGTGTGTGTGTATATATATATATGTATATATATGTTGCTGTTTTTATCTCTAACATTTCCTTGGGTGGGGTGGGGAAGTTACCCTCCTATTGTGTTGAGTCATGTAGTGATTTGGGAAAAGAAAGTTAGGAGTGGTGAACACATTTTTCTCTCCTACCCTCATTCTCCTGCCCTTGGTATACAGGGTCCAGCAGAGGTAACGCCCCTCTTTAAGTATTAATAATAGAGTGCGATATTGTTATGTTACAGGATTTTGTATGACAGATTTGGTACAGATTACCAGCTCATAAAAATGGGGGCGTTACTTCTGCTGGACCCTGTATGGTGAGTTTTAGGGAAATGCCAAATACCGTGGTTTAGCCTTTGTATCAGTCTCATTGTTTTAATTGCAATTGGTACACCACAAACATCCAAGCACCTAGAGAAAGAACAGCTCCTTCTGGGAATGTCCTGCTGACCCTCGGAAGGTAAGTACTCCAGAGAAACACATCTTCCACACCAGCTGTGTTCTTCCGGCCAGTCCTCTCCCTGGCCCTGCTCCTGCCTACGCCGTGGCCACCGTCAGTGTGTGCTGTCTGCCTGCCTTCCCACCCCCATCATCTCCACCGCGTTGCCTTCCCACCCCCATCCCCCCACCCTGGCCCTGCATGAGCCCAGGCCTGGACTAGAGAACAGGAGACTGCTGTTCCCTACGAATGTATCCTGCACAACCTGCTCTCAATACAACCATTTCCCTGCGCAGTGTTCGCCCGGGGTCTCTGATGAGGTGGAGTCTACCGTCTTCATACTTAGTCTAGATCCAGCAGCTGGTCTTCCTTGATTCAACCCAGAGTCCCAGGCCCTGCATTTACACACACACGTCCATTGTTCTTATTGGGTCCAATCTGCACCGTTGAACTAAATTTCACAGAATCTTGAATGGTAAGATGTTTTTAATGGTTCTCTAAATGGTGTAAATTTATACACATACGTGCACGGAGAGTACACAGAGACATTCTCAAGATTAATTTACGCAACACAGACCCAGTTACCCAAAAGAGACCATTTGAAAGAAGACTGAAATTCCAACAGATGGCACATTTAAATCCTATCCACCGCCACCCCACCTCGCCCCCCTTTTTTTTGACTAGAGTTCAGATGTCATCCAGAAGGTCAGCGACAGGAAATGGAGGAGTTGTAATTTCCTTACCTAACGGCAGAGCTCTGTGTACAATTTGTCTCTTGTTACACAGGCTTGCTCTTGACAGTTTACTTGATGGGGGTGGCTGTGCCTTATTTCTTTGCCCCCCCCCACACCCCCCAGTGCTCGGTACCACATGGACTTCTGAGAACCGGTGCCTGGGCATCTGGTTTCAGAACCCGGGCCTTATAGGTTCTGACAGGTCCCTACATAGCCCTATAGTTTACCCCAAGGGGGGATGTGCAAGTTCGCAGGTCTTGGGCCAGGGGCAGGATTAATGGTAGTTTATGAGGCCGCCGCCTCCTCCCCATAGGAAGTACCCACTGTGGCTCTGCTTTTACAGACCAGGCCAGTGCCCACTGCTTCCTGGCTGTAGCCACCATCTCTGGAGTCAATCACAGTTGTCGTCAGTATTAGGGAAGGCATCATTTTATCAACCATAGGATAAAAGGATAAGATTGGGGTCTGAACAGTAGCCATGGGGTGCAAAAGCTACTTTCAACATTGCAAAGAGCCTAGAGAGGTTGTATGCTTTCCTTCCATTGTAGCACATTACTTATTGCACAGTAAATGCGGTTTGTTAGACAAAACTTCTTCCAAATGTGGAGTTTGAGGAGGGAACTTCATGAAAGGGGTTGATGGTGGAGCCTGGTTAGAATCTATGTCCTTTTCAGGCCCCCTTGACATTCTTTAAATCAACCCAGCTGGTCCATGAACTTGGTAGTCTAGGCAAGATACTCTCATTCCATCCACCATGTTTTCTTTTAAGAACCTGAATGCTTTCTCAACGTTTGGGCAGTGCCTCTGTATCAGGCAAATATCCTGACCTGGGTATAACAGCATTGCTCACCTAGCTTAATCTCAGTCCTCTGTGTCTGAACCCAGAAGGCTATGAGGACTCCTTCCTTCCTTCCTTCTATCCTTCCTTCCTTCCTTCCTTCCTTCCTTCCTTCCTTCCTTCCTTCCTTCCTTCCTTCCCCACCTCCCGCCCCCACACCAAATTCTCTCCCACCTTCTCTCTCTCTTTCTGCTCTCTCTGCTTGGGCTTGTCTGAATACATTTCGGTTTGTTTTGATTCCCTTGTTCTCTTCTCTCTGCTCTATATAGGCATCTGCTTGTGTCTTTCCCTGAAGCTATGCATGTTTCACTCTATGCAATTTTCTGCATTCAACTTTATCAATATGGTAGCCGTAAAACCCACCTTTTCCCTTTTTAAAAAATGCTGACAGTTATATGGATTTCATGTATCAGCAATACACTAGACACTGTAGGATGGCTAAATTAGGATGTGCTTCTTCCAGCCCTCCTTCTCATCGCTTCCAGTAATTTGATCCATACATGCTAGCTAATAAAGTGCAATTAGCATTTAATAAAGAAAAATGTAAAGAGTCAGTTGTGCCTCCTTCACCATAATGATGAGCAGAACCTTTTATGTTCTGATGTCTTAACAGTTAGCTGCATGAGTGCTAAGTGTTGCTTTTAATTAAACAATAAAGACTGTAACACCCTTTCTGGTATCATTATAAATTTTGATGTGGCACAACAACTTGATTCTTTAAAAATTAATTGCCTAGGAATATGTTTACGTAGTATTGATTATGTTGGTGCCTTGTGTTGATCTGTGATACTTAACCCAGCATTTAAAATATCTTTTTTCCATTATATGTTGTGATGCAAGAATAAAAGCAAAGTACAAAACAAATAGGCACTTGAATTCTAATAGCAATAAGCAATAAATGTCAGGCATCTGGAAATTATGGTTGCAATTTCATCAGAGTACACTTTGTTCTTCTATTATGCCTGCATGAATTTTGCTACAGGCAAAATCTATTACAGATAACAGTTAAGAACCTTTCTAATCTACACAGATAGTCATGGCAAAATGCTAGAAAACTAAATGTTGGAAAATGTAATATTGCCGGGGAAAATGGACACTTGTAGAAAATAACGTGGTCCTATTTAGAGCCACAAATGGTAATCATTTCTGTAAGACCATGGCGTGGTGGGCGGTGCCTCTGGGATGGGTGACCCCAGTGAAGGACACAGCGCTGGGACCGAATCATGTTCTGCTGGCTGGTCTGTGTGCCTACAGGTAGATGCTTATCTGTAAACTGGGGGACGGTGTGTGTGCTTAATGATCGCTCCCTGAAAATGTAATTACGGCGTCAGACCTCACGTGAGAAGCTGGGTTTTTCCACTGCCCTTGGGTACACTAGGTTGCAGGGGAGTATTTCTATTCCGGGGCCAGTTGACTCCGCTCAGGAGGGAGATTAGTTAGTATTTACTACTCTTGATGACACCTAGTGACCCTGGGACATAGAGCTTGGCTGCCTGAGAGCAGGTGACTAGAAGGAAGGATGGACTGAATAGGAGCAGGAGGAGAGAGGGAGAACGGAGTGGGCCTATGACAGTGAAGGCGACCATAGGGTACGAGTGACAGGACATAAAAGTGGGACATGGAACAAAGGGGTGGGACTGGTTACAGTGCTCAGGAAGGACCCAGGTGCCCCCAGCTCTCGAAGATGAAACAGGCATTTAAGAGCGAGAAGGCGCCAGATCTGATGTGTCAACCTGAGAGACAGAAAAACAGGCGTGACGAGGGTGTCCTGTCTTTGCTGCTGCTTGTCACTTTCCAACCGGTAGATATTTATGTCACGTCTTGTCCCCCCTGTGCTCTTTGCAGTGAAGAGGAGCTGAGTGTCAGGACTTTAAGGGAGTGAGCCCAGGAACCAGAGACAGCAGCCCTGTACCTACTGGTGGCCCCGTAGACCGCCTGCCACCAGCAGCCGGGGACCCTGCGAGTGTCATTCAGGTTGCACCCCTCCCCATGCTTAAAACCCCATTTGCAGAGGGTTCTTGATCGATCTACCAAGGAAGGCTAAATAGTAATTAAATAAAAGATACTAAAGTCCTACTTGTGTTCACAAAAGTAAGGGGGTATATCATTATTGTAGGTTAAAAGATACAAAGGGTAAGACCTTTTACTTGAAATAAGTTCCTCATTCCAAGGCAAGCCTAAATTAAATTTGCCCAATTGGAGAATGCAGCATCTGAGTTGCTGAGAAATCGGTGTCTTTTGTGTTATTTTATGAATATTATTTCTAGATTTGGATAACTTGTTAATTGAAAAGGAAAAGTAGGACAAAGGGTTTTCTTAAACACACATACATACATATGTACACACGTACATCCGTGCTGAAGCTCCAGTGATGTTCTTTCACTCTTGTCATAAAATCCAGAGTTCTTCCCAGTGTGTTGTTCATGGGCTGGGCACAGCCCACCCATCTGACCTCATCTCCATGCTCTCCCCTCATTCACTCCTCTCCACACGCATTTGTCCTGTTTCTGTCCGTTCTAGATTCAACTTTGTTGTCTCTTCAGGGCCTTTGCACTTGTAGTTCCCGCTGCCTGGAAAGCTCTTCTGCCCCATCTTGGCATGACTGTCTCTTTGGCATTCAGATCCTCACTGTGCTACTCATGTGATTGTAATGGGCATAACCAATGATAATTATCTTGTTAATTTATACGCTTACTGGCTTAGTGTCTGTTTCTTTCCTGGACACATGAGCTCTCAGAGAGCAAGGGTTATAGCCTGGCTCGTGCATTGCTATATCCCCAGGGCTGGGCCAGTGCCTGGCACAGAGCAGATGTTCACTGAAAAAATGAAGCTGTCTTGGCTTTGCCAATTGCCACCTGTGTGACCTTGGGCAAGTCACTCTGTTTTCATTATGTTAAACTAGGTTACAAAAAGCGACTTTGTATGAAGATGAATGATATGTATACAGAAGGCTTAGTATAGTGCCAGGTTCATAGAGTGTGTTTAATGATGTAATGATTGTCCTGTAAGGCCTGAAACAATGTGTGTGTGCTCATGGGTACATGTAGTAGGCTGTGTGTAAGTATATTGTGGACTGAACAAGATAAATATCCAGAATTATTCATTTCAGAGCCAGATCTTCCACTCACGTTGCCTGAGTCCCAGTTTGGAGCCTGTCATTCTCAATGCCAGGCATCCAGAGGGGTGGGCTGGAGAAATAGGATGTATGGGGATGGAGCCTTTTGACAAATGACAGTAGGCTGGCTTTCTGGAGACGTTGCTTCTAGATGTGCTTCTGACTCTTAAGTAGTTGGGTCACTGAGGAAGGCATGTTAAATCTGTTGACCTCTGTTTTCTGACCTGTAAAATGGAGATTATAATACCAGTTTTTCCTCCTTCTTACTAACAGACTCTAGCTTATCACACACTGTATATCCGTGTGGGAGGCACAGTTCTGCTGACATGTCGCCTGTGACCTAGTTGGGGACATGTACAGTGAATAGTGATTTCCACAAACAGCGTAAGACTCTATCAACTCAATGAGGCCAGAGTAGGACAATCTGAGTTCAGAATTGGACACTGTTTGCCCCTGGAAGCTGTGAGAGCTTAGAATGTTCAGGAAGAGAGAGGCTTAAATCGTCTCTTCAAGACCCTCCTGGATGATTGTGAGAAGAAGATGGTAATACATGATATGAAATCCTTCCAAGAGCATAATGAGCTTCACAACTGGGACGTGGTAAGATTACTACCTTCTTCCTGACCAATTCAGCTCACCCCATGATGATAGAGTCTAGATTCCTTTCACGCTTTATATCTTAAGCAAAATGTGACTGAGAGAGAAGCCCTCCTTTCTTCCTCTTCCTAAGTGCAGTGTGAGAGAGTAGAGCAGGGGTGGCGAAACTTTTGGCGATTGAGTGCCAAAGTTTATGAAATAAGAGTATATTCGCTCGACTCACGTGCCAACCCATCGAGTAAGATAGAGGTATCGATTATTTTTGTCTATAAGAGCATAAACAATAATTTTTTTAAATGGTATTCACAGCTCCGCATGCCAAAATAATTGCTCCTCGTGCCACTTTGGGCACGTGTGCCACAGGTTCGCCACCCCCGGAGTAGAGCATCGTGACTTACATCAGAAAACTTGAGTTCATGTCTATACTGCATTCCTTAGTAGCTGTGCGGCCTTGGGCCCATTGCATCCCCTCTCTAAACTCATTTTTTTTCTATGTACAATGGAGATATACAGCCTGCCTCATAGAATGGTGCTGAGCCTTAGTTGTGAAATCGAAGGCACTCTCCAGAAAGCTATGGACACTGCTTTCGTTGTCTGAGAGCCTATGTGCTATAGAAATAATCCAAGCAGTACATGTATGCTTCCGAAGACACAAGAAGTTCCTCAAAGGTACTTCTGCAGTATTTACTTGGCTCGGTTTTCATTTCATCTTCTGTATGGTAGGTATGCGGTGAGACAACTCAGCATAACTGTTGATTAGTCCTTAGCTAGTCTCCTAATAAATGTTTTCTACATTGTGCCAAAGTCCCAATTCAAACAGTTTGGTGAGAGCATCTGGTTTGTATATAAAGGTGGAGATCAATGAATTGGGGGCATTTTTCAACATTGGACCTTGAGGGAAACATAACTTCCAAAATCAGTTGCAACAAATAGGTGGTTATTAGATGAGAAAGCCAAGGGCCCGGATCACTGACATTTTGCAGGATTTTCAGAGAGGGTATCCCCCACCCCACCCCACCTACCTAAAGTAGCCCTCTCCTGGTCACCCTTTATAACAAGCTTGTCCAGCTCACAGCCCACGGGCCGCATGTGGCACAGGACAGCTTTGAATGTGGCCCAGCACAAATTCATAAACTTTTTAAAAACATTAAGAGATTTTTTTTTTGCGATTTATTTATTTATTTATGTAAGCTCATCAGCTACTGTTAGTGTTCGTGTATTTTATGTGTGGCCCAAGACAATTCTTCTTCTTCCAGTGTGGTTCAGGGAAGCCAAAAGTTTGGACACCCCTTCTCTATAACATCATTGCGTTCATTTTCTTTACAGAACTTATAACTATACAAAATGACCTTATTATTTTGTTGGTTTCTCTTGTGCTTTCCTAGAAAGCAAGGTTGATGGGCACAAGACCTTTATTCACTTCTCTGTCTCTGTAACTTAGTCTTTTCTACCACATGGGGGTGATCATGAAATATTTTAAATTAATTTACAAGAGCAGCCAGTCACTGAGCGAGACAGTCAGAACAATTCACTCGTCCGGTTCTTTATTCCAAGGATGCCTTCCCCTAGATGCAAAGGTAGACACCCTGGAGCAATTGCATCTGTGTTCATCTCACTGGGTGTAGTCAACCAGCATGCCAGAGGCATACTACCAGTGAGTTTCACTCATGCGCAGAGAAACGCAGCCAGAAGAGCAGTCCCAATGGGCCAAGATGATGTCCCTAGTCCTACGAACACGTACACAGATTCCGCCTGTGGCCTCATGTGGGCCATGGCCAGTCATAGTGATGTTAATGTGCTGGTTTCTTTTAGGAGAGCTGGTCGCCTTTATCGTGTAATGGTTTCTCAGCGAGTTGACTCTGTCCTCTTTGAAGGCAAACTGCGTGGAGCGTGTGAACTTCTCTGCCACCTGGGTTGGAAGGGCCACGAGCAGGAATGTGCAGTGATAAAAACTGCCAAGCTGAGGGCCCCTCTGGTGAGGACTGCCACCTTCACTCTCCCTAGAGCCTCCATGGCGTGTAACCCTTGGGACCACTCAAGTCTGTCTTGAAGAACTGTGCTGTGTTCAGTACTCTGAAGTTAATTTTCGGTTGGCAGTTAAGTGTGGTGGTAACTTCTGTGTTCATGAGAAACTCTTCCTTGAAGAATTATCTGGGGTAACGTTCAAAGACTCTCTCTGAATTCGTATTGCAAGGTCATTTTGCAAGCAAGTGGCCGATACGAATAACTTGGCTCAAAGGTCTTGAATGTGTGCTGAAGTTTTGTATTTTCGTGTTAACTTCAGGTAGGCCCTTTCTCTTGTGCATTTGACATTAACGTAGCTGGATGATTTTGAAATTCTGGTGATTGTATTTTTAAATGCACAAAACCAAGGAGGTATTTTTCACCAACCCAAAGACTTGAGTGTGTTGTAAATATTACAGAAAGGGCAACATGCTAGTCCAGCTGTACACCCACAGATTTCTGTTGTGTGAACCCTAGATCTAAGCTTTGTAACAGAGCGCTCACGGTATCTACCTTGTCTATCACCTCAGGCCATATTCAGTACTTCCTCCCTTAAAATCCATAAAGGTTTGGAGGATCACATCTCCACACACGGTGGTCTGTTGGGCATCCTTTTGATCCTTTTGAGATAGAAAATGTTAGAAGGGGAAAAAGCCAGTGATACATATAAACCAGCAGCGTCCAAGCCCTTTTGTGTTGGCTGACTGTGTCCCTGTCAGAACACCTGGGTATCTTTAAAAACACACAGAGCCTAAGCCTCTACCCCCCGGCAGCTGGCCCTGGGATCTGTGTTTTAAAATACCTGACGCTCAGTTAGATTTGGGAACGAGTTGTCTCTAGCTCAGTACCCTGATTCTATAGACAGTAAGCTGCAGTCCAAACAGGACAGAGGACACATACATGGACACACAGACAGCTGTAGCACATACATCCTTGTTCTCTCTGACTCCATCACCCACCTTTAATTATGACAACATAACCATCTGCCACAACTCGGCCTGCAACCCCACTCATCAGGCATGCATACTGCGGACCCCTTTTGTCACCTCACTTCCTGTTATTGTCCTAAAAATGCTCCTGAGTTATGCCTTCTCTGTTTCCCGGAATAGCCAGGCCACCCGGTACCTCCCAACACACCTCAGTGCCTTCAGCGGCCTTTCTCGGGTCCCCGCAGCCGTGCGAATACTGACTCAGGAGGCTGCTCCTGCCCCGGGGAGCCCGACCCTCCAGGGTGGCAGTGTCCCTGGTGTGAGAAGCTGACAGGCGTCAACGGGAGGGAAAAGGCGTTTTTAAAGGGGCTAAAGTGAATGGCTGCCTAAAGTCGACTTGCTCTGGGGCGCCCAGAATTTATCAGAAGCTGTAACTTTCAGGGTTACTGTCAAAAGGGGTGAATGTTCAGTGATGAAGTCATTTCCAGATCCAGTCCAATTGAAAGCCCCCACCCCACCCACCCCCACCCACACAATTCTCTCAAAAACACCAACACTTTAAAAATAGGTTATGGACTCATGAGAAGGACCTGGAACCCCCCCACGTACAGGTTTCTGGGGGACAGGATCCCCGGAGCTGGATTTCCTGATGGGAATGTGGGAAAGGACAGCTGTTCCCATGTGAGAGGGAGTCAGGAGGGAGGTGTGTGTGGGGAAGAGAGCTTTCTGTATGTGCGCCTGCGTGTGTGTGCAACTGAACGTTCTCCAGGACCCCCCCCCCCCCTTCTCTCAGCAGCACTCGAGGATGCTTCCCTGGTGGGGACACACCTGCCAAGGGTGGCAAAGCTCGGGGAGTCAGGTGCCTTTGCTCAGTGTGGCTGATGCCAGAGTCCCCAATGTCCTCATGGAATTCATCCCAACTCTGCTTGATCCCCAGTTCTCAATTCAGTGTTTGTCCTTTTAGATAGTTACAGTTACTCTCACTGTCCCAGTCATACACTTTTTTTTACTATGGATTTTATTTTTTAGAGCATTTTTAAGTTCCCAGAAAAGCTGAGCAGAAAGTAGTAAGAGTTTCCCCATGACCCCTGCTGTGAAGCCCGGGCTCCCCCGTTATCAGCACCCAACCCGAGAAGTACACGTTCCCGTCGATGGGCCAGCGTGGGCACGTCCTCGTCACCCCAAGTCCCTAGTTAACATCAGGGTTCATACTTGGTGTTGGATGTAAGATATTTTTACTGTAAAAACTTTAGAATAGTCACAAAAAGATTCAAAAATGGAGAAAATTAAGATCACCTATGAACCTACACCCAAGTTTAACTACTGGTGATGTTTTGGCTACATGAGATCTGAGTTCACAAACTTATCCTAGACAAAATGCTACAAATACCTCAAGGCTGAATTATCACTGCGGTCACCTTTGAAGGTACTGCCCTTGGGAAGCTATGCACTGATGCCAGCGCCTAGTACACCCTTCAACGCAATTTTGGAACTTTTTTTCTAGAATGCCCATCAAAGCCATTGTCGTATTTCCCTTGATGTCCTGAATGTCATCAAAATGTCTTCTTTCAAGATTTCCTTTGTCTTCAGGTAAAGAAAAAAGGCATTGGAGGCCAGCTCAGGTGAGTAGAAGGGTGTTTCAATACAGTTATTTGTTTACTGGCTAAAAACTCCTTCACAGACAGTGCTGTGTGAGCTGGTGCATTGTCGTGATGCAAGAGCCATGAGTTGCTGGCAAAAAGTTCAGGCCATTTTTGTGTAACTTTTTCATGCAGCCTTTTTATTACTTCCAAGTAGTCTACTTGGTTGACTGTTTGTCCAGTTGGCACAAATTCATCTTGAACAATGCCTCTGATACCACAAAAGTTAGCTATATTATGTGAGCCTTGATTTGGACTGACAGAATTTGTTTGGCTGACTTCCATTGTGCACCTTGACACTTTGTTTCAGGGTCGTATTGGTACACCCATGTTTCATCACCAGATAACATGGCCCATCACCAGATAACATGGCCCAAAACATTGTCTTGCCTCTCCCAAAGGTCTTGGCAAACTTGGACTCTCCTTTGCTATTGTTCATCAGTGAGCTCCTTTGGAACCAGATTTTCCTATTCCTCTTTCAATGTTTACTTGGTCTGCTATGCTTCTCTCAGTCAGCTGACGATTTTGATGCACAATTCTACCAATTTTTGCAATATTTTCATCAGGTCTGCTCGTTATTGGCCGTCCTGACCTCTCTTCATCAGTGACACTTTCTCTCTCCTCACAAACACATTTAATTCATTGTACACGGCCATTTTCTTCTGGGCATTAGCCCCATCAACTTGGACTAACATGTTCCTGATTTCACTTCCACTCTTGCTAAGTTTAATAAGAAATTTAATGTTTGTCCGTTGTTCTACTACAAACTCTGACATTCTTGCAATGGCACACAAAAACACACAACAATAATGAACGCCACTCAGCATGTCACTGCCACACATCTACACAAACACAGCTGTGAGTACTGATACACCAAGGTTATGAAACCTTACCAAGTTGTTTGTATAGTACTGCCAATGTAAACACGCCGTGGCAAGTTCATGAACTTAATTGTCATACCTTGCATATTCCATTCCTCTGTATGTGTGTGCATGTGTGTAAATGTGTGTATGTATATGTTCTTTTCCCTTCTCAAAATCATATTGGGAATACTACGTTTAATGCTCTTTTCATTTAATATTAGAGCTTGACTATCCTTTGACATTCTTAAATAGCCTAATTAGTGACTTTTCATGACTACACAGTTCCACCTTGAATGTTGATCATGTCATTTCTACCCACACATTATTATAAACAGCAATGGCATGAACCTCCTCTGTGTATGTTTTCCTCCTGTAGCACTAATTCCTTGGGAAGGAATCGTGATGACCAAGGGCACTGCCCTGTCAGGCTGTCTGCACAACAAGCCAACCCAGCCTTCGAAATGGCTCAGCCCACGTACACTTGTACTTGCAAAGTAGGGAACTGCCCCTGTAGCCACATACTGACCCAACGTAGGTGTTTGAATGAAAGAATTCTTTTATACAAGCGATGTAAGCATATGCTGTCTCAATTATAAGTAAAACAAGAGAATAGACTGTGTCTCTTTTACTACATGTCCCCAAATAGTCACGTAAAGCATCTCTTAGCACTATCCTAATTGTTGGAGCCATTAAGCCGATGAGTAAGTCATTCTCTACCCTTAAGAACTTCATTCATTAGGTTGGATACACATAAATGTATAACTAAGTTATGTAATGTGCTAAGTTCTTTGCATATAATTTGTAGCCAATAACCATTTTTTCTTTTCTTTTTTTAAGATTTATTTTATGGTTTGAGACAATGTGTGTGTGTGTGTGTGTGTGTGTGTGTGTGTGTGTGTGTGTGTGTATGAGAGAGAGAGAGAGAGAGAGAGAGAGAGAGAGAGGAGGGAGTGCCCAGAGCAGTCTCCATAGTTGTGCATCATTGGTTGTGACATAGTTTCATCCCACACAGGTGGATGTGGGGCCATGCGGGATGAGAACCAAACTGCGGGGCTGCCACTTGGGAGGTGAGAACCTTTGCTGCCATCCCATGGTTATCAGTGTGCGACAGGTGAGCATCAGCATGTATGTGGCCTGGGGCTGGGAGTCCATCCCCAGACTTCACGGCTGCAAGGCACGCAGTCAGCTCGTGGAGCCATCCCGGCGTCCCCTCGTTAAGCGTGCTTTGAATGGAGGGCTAGAGGACGAGGGCCAGTGGGCTGTGGGTTGCAAAGGAGCATGCCACTGATTTCTCCCGAGGGTTGTGAGGACACACTCCTCAGTGGAGGTGACTTGCTCGCCATTCCTTCCCCAGTGCATCTGAGCACCGGGCACTCTTCTAGGTACTGGAGGTGTGGGGGTGGGAAAGGTCAGCGGGGTCCTTGACCTTACAGAGCATCCATTTTAGAGGGGAAACAGACAAGCAAGGAAACACGAGCAACAGCAGGCGATGTTAAGTAGCGACAACGATGTGAAGAAAATAAGGCAAGCGAAGGTGACGGAGAGGCTGTCTTCCAGCCGACTGAGGGGTCAGTGGGGTTTTGTCAGGCTGAGCTGAGAAAAGGGTCTGAGAAGGTGAAAGAGCCCAGACAACGCCACAGGTGGGTGGTGTGGGTTAGGGAGCCGTGGGGGGCGTAGCAGGGCTGGGGCTGTGGTGGGAGAGTGAGGTGACTCCGTTGGGTGGTAAAGGGTTTGTAGGGATGTCCTCCTTGGCTGACACACTGACCAGCAAACCGAGCTCCATTTTCTCTTCTCTGTTTCCTGCTGAGCAGTTGGAGGACAAGGCGAAATGCGGTTTGACCATTGGCCCACAGTGCCTCCCGTAGGGTAGGTGCGAGGCAGAACTTCATGCCCGTGTCCTGCATGTTCCATTGCAGCTTCTCTCCCAGAACCGACCAATAAGGAGTTCTCAAAGGCCAGCCGACCTTGGTTCAGAGTGTCAGAAAAGTAGGGTAGAGTGGGACTAGTCACAGGGTTGTTGGATAAAACACAGGATGTCTGGTTAACGTTCTCTTTCGGGTCAACATGCCATGATTTTTAGTATAAAGACGTCCCCGTAGCGCGCGTTTCTCTGAAAGTCAGATTTAACTGGGTGTTCGTATTTCCACGTGCTAAGTCTGCCAGTCCTATCGGGGGGTCGAGGAGGCCCGAACTGGGTGTGCCATCATGCAGGAGCTCTGGAGGTAGTGGAGAGAACTAGGGAGGAGCGGGAGGCCTATCTTGGCTTTCTTTCTCTCAGGACTGACTAAGTTATTTGCCAGGTGGTTTCTTTCTTCGCAGATGCTGGAAGATGCCTGTTAAGGAATGTTCCATCAGGATAACAAGAACCATGGCACTTGAGAGGACTTGCGCTGGGCCAGGGGGAAGGAAGGCCCCCGTCAAGGGCGGGCATGGGAGGTCACAGCGGAGGGGCCCCAGCTTCCTAGCACGCGCCCTGGAATTCAGGATGACAGCAGGGAGGTGCACAGGGACTGGCCCGACGGCCCAACACAGTCCTGCCGGATGGCTGTTGTCTCAAGTTCTGAATAGGACCCCCTCTCAGCCTCAAAAGTGTCCTCATTTCAAGGTGGTCAGGGAGCCCAGAGAATGGGCTGTGCTTTTCTGGGCGGAGGAGGTCCCCAGACATCAGGGGCCCCCTGTGGATAGGGGTAGGTTGTCGGGAGGGGGCACTGAGCAAACACTAAGTCGCCTCTCACCTGCCATGCTCTCATTTTTATGTGTCTCTTTGGGCAAAGCTCCTATTAACACATTGCATACGAATCACAAGAATCTTTGTTTTTTTTCTGAGCCATGTGTTAAGGATGGGTAACGAGAATTCTCGTTTTTACATTTGACCTGTTATTTTTTGCAAGATTTATTTAATTAATGAGGTTTGGTTGATATATAACAAGCAAATATTATCAATGGATAAATTTACGTGAGTAAGTACAAAAAATTTCATTGAAAAGTTATAAATAATATGGAAGCAATAGCATTTTAAAGAGAAGAGTTCATTTTGACGTGGTCTCATTTAAATACCTGCCGGAACAGAGGGGTATGAGGGTTTTAAACCCCGCCGCACGCAACGTGTTAATAATAAGAGGACGTTTGTTCACTTACAGTTGGATGAGGTATATTCCTTTTCTCTTACATGCTTTGCTTGTTCATGCTAGCAGAGGTAGATAAGTTTCCACAAATCTTTGAAGAGTGCAAACTTAAAGTTATGACTTCATCCTGGGCACAGGAAGACCTCGTGCTAAACAGTCCTGAAATAATTAGTTTTAGTTAACAAAGAAGTCAGAAGTAAAGCAATCTTTTATTCTTAAAATAAGTAATTGTGCAGGAATAACAGAATATGGTGAAATTTTCACTTTCTTATCTCTCTCTCAGATCTATAGTGCTCCCCAAAACCAGCTGGAAAGCCTTCTATGCCCTGGAAATACAAGTCTGTATTGCATTTACTTATATATACACACATGGAGTTTTACAAACCAAAACTATATATATTTAGGTTTTTTCACTTTGCTTTAATATTTCTCAACCACTCAACTCTTATTAAATATAGATCTACTTTATTTTTTAGCTATGTGGTATTTCATAGTACGGATATACTAACATATATCAAAGTAACCTCTTCTTGATGGTCATTTAGGTTGTTACCTATTATCTGCTATACTAAATGATGCTGCAACAGATGTCTTACTCTGAATATTCATATGTGTGCATGTAGGATAGATTTCTGGGCATGGAATCATTCATTTGAACAGTTATTGCTAAGTTATTTTTAAAGTCTCTTCCAATTTGCATGTCAACCTAAGGGCACGTTCTTAGACCTTGAAGAGAAGTCTGGCACAGAGGCAAGGATTCAAGATGTTTGGTTCTTCCAGAAATTTTGCACTAAGTAGCCTTTTCTGGGGGCAGTGATTCCTTGACCTGTGCAATTGGATCCAGCCTAGACCAAATTAAACCTTACTTATGTAGAAACTCGGTCTCCGTGACCCTGCGCTTATCTGGGGTTATTTACTGGTGTCGGCTGCAGTCCAGCTATGGAGGACCGTGATGGGAGAACATACTTATCCCTCCATCTCTAGAAGCTGAATTAGGCTTACTGGGATTAAGTGAGACTGAGGGACTTGTTCATCTACTTTAATTATCCTTCCAATGAGAACTTTTTCCCAGGTTGGATTTGGGATCAGGAGAAGAATGGAGGCTGGAGGGAGTGATAGAACACTCAGTTAAAGACCTTACAGAAAAGACTCTCGGAAGGGAACCCTGTAGCCTCATATAGGTAGATAAGATTTTATTTTTTTTTCTTTTGGAAAGCAAAGCCCATATTAAAAACAAAACAAAACAAACAAAAAACCGATACATTTTATACACGTTGAGTCATTGGCTCACCAATGAAATTATTTACTGTATCTGAGGAATCACGTGAAAAGTTAGAAAGAAAAAATTGAATGCTTTTCCTCGCCCTAAACCAAGCCCAGCGGCCCTGTAATGAAACTTGGCATCTACACAAACCAAAGTTAACAAAAGGATGAAAGCTAGAAAATTGAGGGACCTGGCCTCGCTGAAGACAAAGGCTGGTCAAAACGGCCATCGTGCCAGCATTGTGTTCTCTGCTGCCCTCCGGTGGTCACATGAGGGAGTTGGGTGTAAAACTGTCTCAAGGTCAGCCTCACAGAAGGAGATTGTGGAAGTTGTAAAGGTGCCTTTCGGGAGTCCTTAAAACTACCCACCTTGTCAACAGCTTATCTAGTGATGAGGGGACAGATGTTCTGGCAGAGAAACCAGAGATCAGCCAAGCGCACGCTGCAATGGGGCTACTGAACAGTATGGAAACATGGCAAGCCGGCCACTCCACGTGCCCTGGCCTTGGGGAGAGCCCGCTGTTGAGGGCAGGGCACAAACAGCACCTTAGACTGGGGACAGGGTTAGCATCACTGGCATTTGACAAGACATTTGCTCTTCATAGCAAGTCTCACGTGAGAATGAGCTCAATCACTGAGCATTTGTTCCCCCCCAAAAGGGGGTGGGGTAGGAGGGGACATTTCCTTGTTCTGGATAGAGATGGTGGTGCAGGGCACTGGATAAAGATTTCTAAAACACTGGATTCGGACGACTGAGATGGTACAACGATGACGGCTCAACGTTCCAGTTTTGGTTCAAAGACGAAAGCCTAACAGTGTCCAGAAGTTCTTTACTGCTCTGCTAAAGACATTCTTCTCTGAACTACAGGGAACTAAAGGCTCTAATGAGGGAGGCAACTGCTGTGCATGGCAACAGAGTCGAAGACGGCCGCTGCCCTCACCCCACCCCTAGTCCTTGCAGAGCTGCGTCTGACGCCACATAAGGAATCTTGTAGATTCCTCCCATCATCAGTCGTTAGGAAGTCTCTCTAGACACGCAGGCCTTGCTAAGTGGCCCTCTCCCCCAGTTCCTTTGCTAGTAGCATTTATTGAGAACTAATTTTCCATTCTTTGCATTAACCGAGACACCAGAGGGACCCTGAGGAAGATGGTGGAATTAAAGGCGTAGGGCTTCTAGCCTTTAGTGTCTCGATTAGCACTAATGGAAGTCGTGTGGGTTAGGGAAGCCACCCTTCCCTTAATCTGATATTCATTGGAGGACCAAGGACTGCACCCCTCATGGATATTTTGTCTTTGCCTGGCTAGTATCCATTCCTCCATCGCCCTCCATTTCATTGTTTCCTCCTCTCCATGGCTTTAGAGGGCAAGCCACTCTGCATGTAAACCATGATCACCCCCTCAGAGCTTGGCACCCTCAGGCTACTGCGATACCTTCAGGGAAAGACACAAGACCAGGGCAAGAGCCATTCCGGGCCTGTGTGGACGCTATCAGAGGAAATGCATTTTTTCTGGTGTAGCAGTCAAAGTGATGCACACGCCCGGAGCTGCTGGGTTCTCGCCACCATGAAGCAAGAAGACAGGTAAGGGTTCAGCTACTCTAAGGAAAGGGTCCTAACAGCATTGAGTTCCCGGGACAACCATGTGGAAGCCTCCATATATCCGTGAGCTTTTCAGTTATGTGAGCCAACCTCTTTCTTTGGGGCTCTTGCTCAAGTCAGTGTTTCTTAGACTTTGGTGGCATCACATCGCCCGAGGGCCTGTTGAAGTACAGATTGCTGTGCTCCACCTGCAAGTAGGTCCAGGGAGGGGACCAGAAACTGGCGCTTCAGCTCATGGTCCAGGAGATGCGGATGCCGCGGTGCAGGGACCGCGCTCTGGGAACTATGGGTTTCTCCTCCTTTTTTGGTGTCTGCTGCTTATAGCCCAGACGTTCCTGACTGGTGGCAGAGGATCTTTTCTGAATGAGAAAGAATGTTATTCTTAGATGAATTTAGAGAATAAGATAAAAGAATTTTTCAAGTGCTAGTCAGTAAGCACTTGAAAAATCACATGGCCATAGCTCATGACTGCATAGGACCTTCCTGACACTTCATTTAGGTGCTTTTCTGTCCTTTTTTCTTCACGCCTGAGCGCTTTATGTGGCTGAAGGCAAGACCAGTGGAGTATCTGACAGATGAGCAAAAACACAGGACTAATACGTGTTTTGTCAAAGACTTAAAACCAGCGCATTGAGAAAATGCACTTTTTCACTCTGATCCAGTCTGTCAACAAAATGCTTTTCATGTGACACATCAAAGCCATTTCATCTGCAAATTTTGTTTTTTGGAATCCCTTAATCTACGCTGTTGACAAAAATTTCTGTCAAGTGCCTCAAACCATTGTATGAACAAATTTTGCTTTGTCAGTCCTCATTTAGCCTGCTTGCAGATGCATTCTAGAATATTCTGCTCCATCCTGCAGGAAGAATACCTAACAGTCAGTGCCTCAATCTTAATACTGAACGTGAGTGAAAAGGGAAAGTAAAAGTGGCGTGACTGCTCACTAAGTGCATGTATCTGAGGTCCCTGTGTGTCTAAAACAAACCCCGCCCATCTGAAGTCTTGCCTGGTTAACGCAAGGTGCAGGGAGGGTAAACATAGTGCAGTTGGTGAAATGGCACAGTGCCGTCCATGCTGAATTTTCAGTTTGGTTTCTAATCTGCTGACCACAGCCTTGCTGTCCTTACCACTGAGACTCTTCACTCTGGCTGGGCTTGGTGGCTTTTATGAAAGTATCACCATTCACAATTTTTTCTAACTGTGAATTCAGGAGGCTGGCCTGTACATTCCAGTGACTTCAGATGCCACCGTGTCTTCACTTCTGTTCTCGTGCCTTTAGAGTAAGGAATGGTCGCTGCTTTCCAGAGATGTTAGAGCTTCTGGCTCTTTCTGCTCAAGAAGAAGCGGTGGCGGGTCATCTCAGCTGTCTGCTTTCTGCCCAGCTCATCTCCGAGTTCTTGGCGATGGTACGACAAGGAGGCGTGATTTCCTGATAGTCTGTGACATGGTCAATTGCTATGTTTTTTTTTTAAGTTCTCCAAAACAAGACAGTCATAAGTGAACACCACCGATTCACATGATGGTGGGTACCCCTATGGAGAAATTACGGGTGCCAATGTATCTTGTAGGGGATTGGACATCTTGTTCTGCACACAAGAGTGAAGGATGTGTTAGGTTCAGTGTTGAGCAACCTGAATTCGAGCTCTGACTCCACCAGTAATAGCGCTATTTGACCTTGGGCAAGCCACTGGACTTCTCTGTCCTTGCATGTCTCCTCGCCTGCACCATGGAGCTGACAGAACTACTTGCCCTGCGGACCTTCTGAGTTCCTGGCCAGGTCAAAGGCGGTGAATTTATACGTCAGTAAGTTTAGGGAGATTGCCCCCACGCTAGATGAATACTGTAAGGCTGCACTGGATGTTGTTTCCCAATTCCTTCTTGCATTTTCACTACCTTTGAGGAGTCACTAGAGTCTTATTTGTGAGATAAGCCAGTGGCGAAAGGTGATGTAATTTGAGAACCGACCTCACCTCTCTCCTGGGATGACCTTCCATGTGGTCTGAAGGCCCCATGCAGGTGGCCTTTGGAGTGTGGTATGCAAAGAGGAGCCTCATACAGTGTTGGCTGTGGTTGGCGTGCCTGTGTGTACCACGTGGCTTTCCTTTTGAGTGTGACTGAAACGGGGGGATCGGTCGGATGCGGAATAGCTGAGGTCTGGAGCCCAGAAGCTGCTCCGAAGTGGAGGTGGCAGAGGGCAGCGGGGAGGTGGACTAGAAGGCTCCGCTGGGTGTCCAGGGGAGGTGGGAGGCCACCTCAAGGCCTGATGTTGTCTCTTCCACAATTGTGACTTTATCCTGTTCCTTACAAAGAAAGACTCACTCTATATCTAAGAACTTTGAACCCCACACAGTGCCGAGAAATAGCGGTTGCTACAAAAGGGTGGTGGCAAGTTTGGGTGGCTGTGACCTTTGCCAGCAGGACCTGGTGTCTGACACAGTGGCAACTCCACTGAATTCTGCGGATTCTCTTACCTTTCTTCTTGACCCTTTTCAGACCCCTTCAAACTTCTCTTCTCCAGGCAAAAGTACCTGTATTCACTCTTCCAAACCACTCACCCTGTACATGGCCACGAGAATCCATGTCTCCTTACATGACAAATGACATGCAGCTAATAATAGACTTCCTGGAGTCTCGGTCCTAGATTTTCTGTCTATAGGCAAGGGAATTGAGATGGAGCGCACAGTTAGGGAGAAACCAATCAATTATAATAAGTGACAAACAAACCAACTCTCCTTTCTCTCAGAAGCCAAGTTAGTGGTGTGAGTTATATAGACGAGGACTTTCTAGAAGGTTGCGTTCTGGGGAATTGTCCTTCGATGCATGTCCACAGATTAGGAGGAAAGGGGCCCTGGACAGCCCAGAAGCGGAGAGGACACAGGTTGTACATGTGCTATGCACGTAGCGGGTTATTTCCCAGGAGACATTTGCACTAACCTTTTTTAGAAGAAGAGAGAGGCCTATAGCATTAGCTGCTCTATTGGGTAGTACGTGGGGCCATTTTGGTGGCAGATGTTGGCACTGTAACCCAAACTGGCTTATCAAAAGAAATACATGAATGCCTCTTGGCCTGTACACCTTAATCAGCTACGGGTTAATCTTATTGTAGGTGCAGCTGGATACCAGGTATGGAGCCAGCCCAGTGGGATCTCTCATTGTCCACTTCATGGCTTTCTCTTCGGAGAACTTATCCTCAGATGGGGTTCTTCTTGTGAAAGCAAGATGTCTGCCTCTGGTTCTCAGGTTCACATCCTGTTAGCTTCAGATCTGGCAGAAAAGAGTTAGACCTTTATTCCCAGCATTCCCAGAAAGTATCCCTAAGCATCATGATGGGGGAGGCTTGGGTCACATGTCACCCCTGAAGCAATGACTGTGGGGAGAGAACTCTGGCCTTTCATTGGCTTAAGCCTGAGCTGTATATTCTGCTCCTAAGGGCCTGCGAGGACTGAGGTGGGAACAGGGTGAGGCTCTAGCTATTGGCAAAGGGAAGGCCGCTAGTCCTGGCTCCGCAGCGGAATGCACAACACGCCGTTTTAAGCAGAACATGCTCTGGTCAGCTGTTCAGTGCTTACAGAGTGGCCGGGAGGGCTGGGGCCAGGCTCCAGGGACGACTCCCAGAAGCACTGCAGAACGGGCCCGGCTAGAGAACGGCTGCTCTCACACTCGGGCAGTGGAGACTCCAGGAGCCGCTCCACCATGTGCTGGCTTCTGGTCACAGCAACTCTGTGGGCTCCAAGAGTCAGAAAGCTGCCAGCAGAGCCATTGGCTCCAGAGCTGGGCCACTTTGGTCACACCAGCAAAATGGTATCCCACACTCTGCCTCTTGACACCCACAGAATTAGTCAGTCCCTTCCCGGGACTTCTGCCGACCCTGCTGTAAAACCAGTCACATGTGGTTATGGCAACTCCAGCCAGAAGTTGCAGCAGAAGCGTGATCTCTGCCTCCCTGCCACTGTCCGAACCTTGTGTATCAGAGCCACTGAGCCTAGACGACATCCTGAGCCTTGGGGAGCCCCAGAAGGAGGACATTTAGCTTTGCCGGGTCACAGCCCCCAGAGAGAGGGTAGGGTGGAAACTGAATGGCTGTCCATCACTACATGGAGGGCCAGTTAGGAATGTCCAGTGAGGATTGAAACAGTAGTGAGGTTCTTCGTGGGCATGCCCATGCTGAGTGCGTCCCCCCGATAGACCCATCTAGCTGAGGCAAAGCTACAGAGACCCGTGGAGAGATAGACATGCTGCATCAGTCATGAGCCCCCGTGGATGCTCAGCAAGGGGTCTGATGTGTGCACCTAGCCGAGAAGAAACCCAGGGCTATGAGCGTGGGGGAAACTTCAAGTTCATGTACTACCTGGCCAGGGGAACAGTGGCAAACCATAGAATAATGAGCTTTTATTATGTTAAGCCACTGAAGTGTGGAAGTTTCTCTGTTATAGCAGCTAGTATGACACTGCTACAGTGCACGGCAACACATAAGTGTCAACAGATGCTAGATAATACTATTATTGATAATTGGCGACTCCTGAGTTTTCGTAAGCTGCCAGACAAGTGGAGATGACTTGGGGAAGAAGTGAGAGCTGAGCTGATCGGCCTCTATTACAGTCTGTTTCTTCCTAAGTCTTGAAATTTGATGGATGAAGGAGCACCAGCTTCTTTCAAGGGCGATCTTGTGAGCCCAACACAGCATCCCCAAAGCTAGCCAGCCAGCTCCCAGGCAGGGAGCTTTCCCGCTCGGAGGTGGGAACCGTGCTGTGCTCCCTCTAGCGCGAGCCCGGAGCTCTGCTTAGATCCCAGTGACAAGCGTGAGTTAAGGGGAAGGCACTTTGGGCCCCCACATTCCTTTCTTGTCAAATGCTAGAAGTTCATATTTCTGTAAGGAATCCCAAATAATGTACATTGGACAAAGGCCACGCCTAACCCAACAGGAGTTCGGACGGGTAAAATGACAGGGAGATCTGTCAAGCCCGCACAGGGGACCTGGTGGTCATTCTGTGTCCTCTCCTGTAGTCCTCTTGTGTCCCTGAGATTCAAGGTGCTTACAGCACCGTGCTTTGGAAAGACCATGAATACTCCCGTACTTTCTACAGACCCTTTCTGTGACCAAGCTGGGCTGGGCAGGTAACGGGCTCCCAGAGGAGCCACATCCAACCCCCTGGAACCTGTGACTGTGTCACCTTCCATGGTAAAGGGGACTTTGCAGGTATGATGGAATCCAAGATCTTAAGATGGGGAGCTCATTCTAGGTCATCCAGACAGGCCTAATGTAATCACACATGTCCTTATAAGAGGGAGGCACAGGGGGCCCAGTGAGTAGTAGGAGATATGACAACAAAAGGAAAAGGTTTGAGGAAGCAGCCATGAGTCAAGGAAGGAAGGAGACCCTGGGAGCTGAACAAGGACAGAAAACAGATTGTCCTCCCAAAGCTCTTGAAGGAACCAGTCTGCCGACACCGTGATTTCACCCAGGGAGACTGACTTGGGACTTGGGACTTTGAGAGCTGTGAGATCGGGAGCTTGTGTCATGGGAAGTGTGCAGTCATTCGTTACAGCAGCCGTAGGAAATGAACACGCCACCTCGCCGTCACTGCATGCTTATGGCATGCACGCCACCTTCGAGACGGTCACTGAAAAGCAAATGCAATTAGCGCCATTTGCAGAGCACATGGCTCACAACGACTAATAATCCATTTGGGGGGAGAGCGGCCACTGCCTAGGTCGGGATTACTTCAGTTATGACAGAAAATTCAGCAGGAACTGGCTTCAGGAATGTGGGGTGTAGCGTGGGGCATATAGGCAGTGGGGTTGTAGCGGCTGCACAGTGTCAGGTGGGTGCTGGGGTTATCGGGTGATAGATGGGGGCTGAGGGTGGGGTGGGCAGGTGGGGGACTGGGAAGAACAACGTGGCGGTTGCAGGGTAGTAGTGGCAATGCGGGGTGAAGTGTGGGGAATGTGGCCGGTGGTGTGGTCACGGCTGAGTGTGGTGTCGGGTGGGTGCTGTTCTGGTCGGAGGATCGCTTCTTGAATTATATGGATGTCTGACCACTATGCTGCCCACCTGAAATTAAGATGAGGTGATGAATGCCAACTGTAACTGACAAGTTAAAAGTGGGGGCGAAGGGGAAGCCGGGATGGCTCAGTGGGTTAAGCGCTCACTTTGTAGCCCTGGGGACTGAGGATCGAATCCCGGCCCCGGCCCGTGTGGACCCATATGCTGAGCTGGGGAGTGCCCCCAGTTCAGTTCTCACTGGGGTGAGACCCCGGCCCAGTTCCTGCCCTGTGCAGCCCCGCCCACCTGTGGAATGAAACTATGTGGAAAAACCAATGATGTGCAACTATGGAGACTGCTCTGGGCTCCCCCTACCCCCCCACCCCTTCTCTCTGTCTCTGTTTCTGTATTTCACTTTCTCTATCAAAAACAATAAAAATAAATCTTTAAAAGAAAAAGTGGGGCCCGGGGAGGTGAAGCGGAGTCACATTTCCAGGTACGAAACAAGTAAGTCCTGGGGACGTGATAATGTCCAGCTTACGGAATGCAGTCAAGACTGTGCTAGCGCGCTAGTGTCATAGCTGTTGCACTTAGCGTGGGGATCACGTCCTTATGTATGTGAACATTGAATAGATCTGCTGTCACCCTGAGACGAATATAACATTGTATGCTAGCTAGATTTTAATAAATATCTTTTTTAAAAAAAGAGAATTCAGGGGCTTTAAGCCTGCTTACAATGAGGAGCTCCGTGTCTTCAGATCTCTTGGCTTCACTCTGGCTGCCTCCGCATCCATCTCTTTGTTCTGATTCTCCCTGTATTGGTCTTGTCCCCTGTGACCTCGCACAGGGAGGGTGGCTGCCATCAACTCTAGAAAAAACAAGTCCAACTCATTAGTGAGAAAATGATTTGTTTTTCGGAATTTACAGGACAACCATGAGCGGACGTATTCTGATTGGCTGACTTGGCTCACGTGCTCATCCCTGGGCCAATCATTCAAGATCAAAGGAATCAGATTAACATGATCGGCTAAAACTAGGTCATATAACAACCCGGGGACAAGGGGCCGGTCATGGCAATTGGCTGCCCTGTGACAACCACATGGATTACAGGATGAGTAATTTTTCAAATAAAGTGAGGGCTCTCTTTCTAGAATAAAGAAAAGCATACAGGACAGATCAACTCCTGAGATGACTGTTCAAGTCAGAAATTTTTAGTGATTGGCTCAAAAGGGCTTCCTAAATCTGGTTGCCTGAATATACTCACCCCTTCCTTTCCTTTTCTTTGAAGGAGTATCTGCAGGTTCAATGTCCACATCTAAAAAAACGAAGCCCCTGCTGAAAAGGTCAGTCTCTCCGCACCCCACTCTGCCACTCACCTGTTACATTTTGGCTAAGAACTTGTGTGAGTCAACGCCTGAGCACAGCTTCTAGGCCCTCCTTGCGAAGGCTGACTCGTGAATGCAATTAATCGTTGTAACATCTTAATTTTCTTGTGGAGAATGTCAGCCTTTCCTACAGATGCAGAACTCCTGAGTCCCGGCCGCATTTCTTACCTACAGTTAGCTCTCTGCCCCCTTGGCCCTGGCTTTGATCTTTTCTGCACATTACTGTAGCTTATTTGGTTCCTGTGGAGTTGACCATGAGAGCCATCCAGTGAATTTTCTTCCGCGCTGGTGCTGGATTAAGAGAATGCCAGCACGAACCTGCTGATTATCTGAAAATGACTCAGAGTGTGTGTCTGCCTCTATGAATCTCTCCTAATTTGTGCCAGCCGGTTACAAGGCTTCCCCTCTTGCCTCGGCACTGAAACGCTCTCTAGTTAAAATCCGGTCTCCAGCGTTCGTGCCTGGGCTGCTGTGGTGTGTGTGTGGTAGTCGTGGTTGGGGGACAGTCTTCCACGAGGTTAAGCATCTGCACCGTTGCTCCTGCCCCTTCGGAAAGCAGACCCGTGGGACTGGAGGTGGGGAGGGGCTCGGAGTGGCCGCGGCTGGGAAGTGCTAGCCTTCCTGGTTCACATGCCCTCGCGGTGCCCAGGCCAGGCTGTGGGAAAGGACGGTTTGCTCATTACCAGTGGCTGTTGTCCAGTGTCCCCATGCATGGTCCGCACATGGGACTGGTGAGGTGGAAGTGCTCATTGGTACGTGGCAAAGCGGGTTTCTTAGTGAAAAGGGTTTGGGAAATAGTGCGCTAAAAGTCAAAAGTGTTTCTTTTCTGCAGAACTTCCCAGAGCCTATACTTTTGCTTGTTTGTGCTGGGGATTTCCAAGAAGCGGGTAAAGCACGTTGTCACATTTCTCCAACTGAATTGGCAGCCGACTGGGCTTATATGGCAGCTTTCTTGGCTCTTGCCAACAGGTATGTCTTTGGTTCTCACCATGAGAAGAGCGGACTCAGTTCCACATCTCCCAAGACTAGTTCTCCCAGGCACCGTGTGGGAAATGCAGCCTGGCCCACTGAGCTGGCCTGAATTACTAGGGTGCAGTGGGGTTTGTCCCCTAATCTCCTTGCTTTCGGGAACTGATGGCTGGACTGAAATGGAGCAGTGTGAAAGGGAGAGGAGCAGATCCTGTGTAGTGACACAGAACATAACCGTTAGGAAGAAGAGATGTTCTATGGCCTTTTATATCTTGTGAACTTTTATAAATATACGTTAGTGCTGGTAAGAAGTTCAAAGAGCTGTGCTTGGCTCCTTCACTGGGTTTTAAGCTCCTTGAAAGTTGAGATCATGGCCCATTTTATTTTCTATTTTATTTTCCATTCTTTGTTAGCATACTTGGGTTTGCAAGTAATAAGAAGCCAAGTAATGGGTAATTTCTTGGCTTTTAGAACCAAACAAGGAAAGAGTAAAAGTGAAAGTGGCTTTAGGCGTTGCAGATCCTGGAAGTCAAATACCTTGAAGACAATTGACCTTCATTTCTCTGTCTCTTTCTCATATACACACATAAGCATGTGCACATGCCTGCACCTGCGTGTACACACACACACACTCTTCTGCTTTATTTTGTGTGTCACTTTGTCTCTTCTTCCTGCAGTCATTGTCCTTTCTTTGCTGGGGCGTAGGACCCTAAGACAGCCCGACAGCTCTCTGACCATAGACTAAGGAGGAGTCTGAACATTTCCAGTGAGGAGGTCTGAGAGCAGGGCTCTGATCAGGCTGTGTTCATGAGCCCGTCACCGACCCTCCCTCTGAGCACAGACATGAATCCCCTGGGTCAGTCCACTGTCCAAGCCTATGGCCATGACACGTGCTCTGTTACCAGAATGGGGCCCACAAAGCACCCCCTTCCGTCCCACACCTGGGAGCGCGGAGGAGCCTGGAGCCTCTCCGTCGTAGCTGCTGGATAAATGGAGCAATGACACGCAGACTAATGGGAGGCACCAGAGCCATGAGCAGGCCCGTTGGGGTTGTTTGTAAGGAAAGAATGTTTCTCTCTTCCCAGCACAGTCTTGGAACATAGTAGATGCTCAGCCAAAATTTGCATAATGAGAGGGAGGGTCTCTGCTTGGGTTTGAACATAATACAAACTTTTGTCACACTTGTTTCATTTTCTTTGGATGACTCTGAATTTAAGATCATGATAAAAGTTTGTGTTTTCTAATTTTGTGTGTGTGCGTGCAAACTTTGGGGAGCTTCGGACAGGTTTCTGTTCCCACGTTGTTTCTCTTTGTATCCGCGATGCTGTAAGCATTTTCTGTTTCTCATTTGCCTCCTGGCTTTCTGAGCATTTGGCTCTGCACTTCTCATCTTTATAAAGATAGACAACCTTCACTTTATCACTCGCTTTAATGAGGTTCCACACAGAGACACAGGTCTGTATGCACACTCCTAATTGCAGCCCAAGAAATGCCATGCCACTTTGTGGGCTGATGAAACACACAGGTAGGGAAGGCCCGGTGGTGGCTGAACAGTGACCTTGGGCTGGAGGATTAGAGCCAAGGGTCTGGGGACTCCTCCTGTCCCTCCCTGTCTCCTGAAATATAGCTCCATGCGATCATGATTTTAATGGCCGTCTTATTAGGAAAGATGGAAGTGAACCCTTGTGTGTACGGATGAGGCTCTCTGCATGTATGGCCTGTGCCTCTACCACAGAGATCTTTCTGCCTGTTCTTCACCTCTTTCCTCAAGTGCAGAGAGGATGCAGCAGCATTGGAGCAGAGAGCAACAATACAGTCATCATCCTCATTAAAAGGTAAAATTTTCCTGTGCAGGCATTACATGCCAGGTGTAGTATTAGGTCCTTTTTAGTTAATAAGTCATGCAATAATTCGAGTTTTATTTTTCCTGTTACAGTGGAAGGAACAGATTCAGCAAAGTTAATGTTAAGTAACTTGTCTAAAGTCACACAGTTAATAAAACTGAGATCCAGATCTGAGTAAAGGCTGTTGGATTCCAGAGGCCGTCTCCCGCATTCTCTGCCCCAGCCCCAAGGCCGTCACTAAACGTGCACACCCCGACCCCGATTCGCTTGTCAAGTCATGAGACCTGGGGCGTTGACGTTGTGCCAATTAGTGTCCTTGACCCTGCACTCCAGGGCTGAGGGAGGAAAGGGGCAGACCTGGGGTCTTACCCCCACGACTCAGTGTTGCCTCTTTATTCCAGGACCCTGCAGAACAATGGTGTTCCATGTGCAGCCCACTGGCCATATGTATCAAATCCCCTTCAGTGACTAGAGAAGTTGCATGTTCTGTGCACCGCTGTCCCCAGACCCCCTGAGTGGGAGCAATTCCTGCATCGGAAGCAAGTGCCCTGGAGCATCTTCACGCCCTGTGGCATCTGGGAAAGGTCGTGGTTGAGTTGTGTGGTCAGAAGTCTGAGTTGCATGTGGCGGTGTCCACACGGAGGCAGCTGTGGCTCAGAGGGAACAGGGCTGGGTTGGAAGGTCGACGGGCTCAGTGGGACTCGTTTCCTTCTCCACGTCTTAGTTTCTTCATCTGCGAAACACGCATCAGGCCTCGACTTACCTCGTAGATGCAGTCGCATAGGTGGAGTGAAGTTTGTGACCCGAAGAACGCCTTCCTGCAGAAATGTGCAGTGGGTGTGGAGCAGAGAAGGCCTTGTGTAGCATTTGTACAGATCCTTTAAATACCCCGGGAGCCCACGTGTGGGGATGTAGCTCATCATCCATGCACTTGCTTGTCACTCTGCTCTCCGGGTCGAAGATGTACCGAGGGAGGGAGGACCGCAAGCGGTCCCTGGGTGGCAGATGGAATCTTAGGCGGGCAGGTTACCCCCCAGGAAGCTTCCTGAGCACCCCAGCTGCCCCCTTTCACCTGTCCCCTTGCATGTTGCTCAGCCACCGCTCTTACCATCCTGTAGTTTAGATCCCAGAGAGGCAGAGCTGGAAGAGGTTCTTAAAATAATCTAGAGGTAAAAGTTCCTAGAGCCTCTGGCATTTCTCAAAGCCCGGCCGACAACCCGCTGTTGGTACTTGCACGTCATTTAAGGCTAATGGACACTATTTTCATCATAGTTGTGCAGTTATGTGGATATCTATTACGACACTTTATTTATGATAAATATGTTTGTTAAACAATAACGGCACAGGAGTTACACACAAACGCTGCTGTGCTCGCATGAGGATGTGGGACCAGCTTTACTCCCATCCCTTTGCAGAGGAATTAATTGGGGTCCGGAGAGGGACGTGGTTTGCCCGCAGCACACGGCTGAGCCTGCAGAGCCGCGGGGCCTGGGGCTCGTCCTGGGCTCTGCTCAGCCGCTCGGTGGATGTGGACTCTGGGCCTTATGTCCAATGTGCTTAGGAACGTAAAGCAACCCCCTGCGGACGCTGTCTGGGGCCAGCGCAGATCCGTGCCGCAGGGAGAGGTTTCTCTTTTTCCGTGTTGGTGTGTTGGTGACACCTGGCGAGAAAAACAAAAGCCGGGCCCACCAGGACTGGCTGGCTTCTGCAGCGGTGGGGGCAGAGGTCGGTGCTGGGCTCACCCGTCGCAGCTGCTCCCTGCTGAGTGGGGAGCTCCGGGTGGCAGCTAGGACCATGCCATCGTGTCCTCAGGGTCCGGGCCCTCTGTGAGGCTGGTGTGCATCTGCAGGCCGCTGAGCAGGTGGGCTTTGTCTGCGTTCACACAGTTACAGATCAGAGTGCCCCAGGGGCCCCATGGGAATCAAAGGTGCACGTGTGTGAGGTTTCTTAGCAAACGCTGGGAAGATGATCGCATGGTGAAAGGGGCACAGACTTTGGGGACAGATGGGTCTGACCTTGAATCCTAGCTTGGTCATCAACCAGAATTTGGGGTAAGCTAACTGACCTTTGTGAACCTTGATTTACTCAGCATTAAAAACCTTGTTTCTTGGGGTTCATTGTGACTATCAAAGGAGAGAACATATGGGAAAGCACCCAGCATGGTTCTTGGCATGTCATAGAGACGCTGGGTAATTAGGAATTTGTATTAATCTTCATCATTTTCATAATGATTATGGCACACTTGCTCGGATTATTTGTATTTTAACAGGGTGTAAAACTTTAAGCTAAAATATTAGACTCAATAAGGAATTTTCACGTATCCAAGATCAGGGGTATGAGGTTCACGGTGGAGGTGAGGTTCAATTCCTAGTATGCGTTGATGATGTCACCGCTTGGTAATTGCATGGTTACTTTTGTTAATCACATCACTTGTCAGGTATCCTCTGCTGTAGCTGCCAAATTCTGAAATCTACTTCATGTCGGGAAAAAATCAAAGCCCTAGCACAGGGGAGTCCAAGGAGAGAGAGAGCCCTCGTACCATCCAGGAAGTGCCCTCGGGCAGGCAGGTGTATTAAGGAACACAGGGTGCAGATGCAGTTTCCGTGGTGGTCATCCTCTTCACTGGTCTCCCAGAACGGCTCGCTTCCCATAGGATGTCTCCATTCAGGGAAGGGAACATAAATGGACTCATTTGACTTATGGGTCTCAGAGATTCTTCATGACGACCTCTTGTCGGTTCTCACATGACTTCTTGCAGGGTCTGCGCCCTGAGCCAGCACTGCTGAGGAAATGCTCTCACTGGAACGGATTATCCAAAGGGACAACCCCACCACCCGTCCCCACCCTTCCCGCTCTGTCTTCCCATCCATCAGTGCACACCCTCCGTTCCGGCCCAATTAGAAACACACCATGACTCATGCTCATGAAGCATTGTGAACTTGAAGTCACCTCTTCGTATTTTTAAATCATTGCGTTTAAGTCGGATGCGATAAGATTCTGTATTCCCTTCCATGGACTCTGAGCTGCTTTCGCCTACCTGTTGCTAGGACAACCAGTGCTGGCTCCGGCTTTCACTTGTCCAGACACAAGCTGTGTTAATTAACTCCCTGAAATTGCAGGCCAGGTAATCAATACCAAATGCATGGACTTGGCTGGAATGTTTTAATTAAATTTACAGTAATTTTATTTGCAGCTTCTTCTGCAATCGGCATGGTGGGCAATTGATCTGCATTTCAGATACAGTGGTCTGCTCGCCAAAGGGTCATGCCTTCTCAGTGCCTCTGTCCATCAGCTGAACCACGAGGAATAGCCCGGGTGCATTACTGGCTAAAAAAATAATAAAAAGGAAAGAAGCTTTAAAACATCAGGGGGGTCAAGCTTCTGCCAGTAAAGTCTTCCCCCCGGCTGGGTATGTTTTGTGTGGAATCCATCCAGGAGTCAGGGAACAGTGGGATCCCGTGGAAAATATCCAGTGAGGATGAGCAGGAAACACAGACACTGTATGTTGCTGCCTGGTTTGCGTGACTTAAAATAAAGGATGCAGACAGCCACCTTCCACCACCAACATTCTGGAGGAAGACGTGTCCTTACAGAGTTGAGCTGTGTGCTGTTTAGGAGAGCCATTCCTCTTTCTTTAAACATAGTGGTTTAATTATTGGGGTCCCAAGATAGGTAAAACTGGGGCTCACATCCCAGCAATGTCTCCCAGTCAAGTTTATGCACTTCTGTTCCAATCTCTTTTTTTTTTAAAGTATGTTTTTATTTATTTATTTTATTTTGACAGAAAGAGAGAGAGAGAGAGATACAGAGACAGAGAGAGAACTGAACTGGGGGAGCTCCCAGTTCAGCATATGGTTCTGCACGGGCCGAGGCTGGGATTCGATCCTCGGTCCCCGGCGCTGCAAAGTGAGCGCTTAATACACTGAGCCATCCCGGCTTCCCCAATTCTGTTCCAATCTCGAGGAGAGGCGATCATACCCACCTCACAGGGGTGTTGTGGGAATAAATAAAATCACCCGTGATGGGATGTATTAGATCACAGTGTTAGAACATGAACTCTCAAACCCGGCGGTCTGGGTTTATTTCCGAGCTCTGTCCCTTGCTCTTTGGATGGCCTTAGGTACAGTACTTAGCCTCTCAGGGCCTTGGGCTTCTCACTTCAAAAGCGAGGGCATTGCCACCTGTCTTGACAAATTACTTGTATGCTGGGGAATCCTGTGAAGTACCACATGTAAAGCGTGGCCCTCAGCGCCTGGCCCACACCTTTGCTGGTGTTCTCTTGGGCTTGAGGCCTCTTCACCCTGTTGAGGCTCGTCATGTAGTGTCCGCCAAGCTGGGTCCGTGGGAGTAATGAGCAAGCCTGTGCCAGGGGCTTGGGAGGGGTGAGAGTTCATGGCAAGGGTCTTTGAAGACCGCAGGCTGAGCTGGAGTCTGCCCCCACCGCACACTCACACCCGAGTTTTTGCTTGTCCCCTCATGTGGGGAACTTTCCAGAAGTATCTGTCTTCTTTAAAACCTGAGCTGAACGCCCTGCCATTGTCTTCGTTCCACAGTGAGGGTTCTCTTGGCGGTTTCCCTCCTGCCAGTCACGGGGATCATGACTGGACAGATGTCCACCCACCACGTCAGAGTCCGTTGAATTCTCTTATGTAAGCTGTTTGAGTATGCCCATGCCCCAGTTCCCCGTGACAGGAGCAGAGACTGGCACCCCAACCACAGAACACAGCCTGGCATGATGGAAACAGGAACAAATAGTCCTGGAGGGTGCCCTGATCCCACAGGGCACAGAGACTTCCACACCCTCCAGGAGAGGCAGCTGTGACTCTCAGGAACTCACTGGGTAGCCAGGCATGAGTGAAGGGAGGGAGGAGCCACTTAGGGAGACAGACAGGATTCCAGCTGGTTCCTTCAACATGGCAGAGAGGCAGCCAACCACTCAGTCGGCTAATGTGCTTCAACAGCCGTTTTCTGAGGACGTTGCTAGATGTCACTGCAGTCGTTATTGGCCATGGGAGCTCGGGATGCCATTAGGGAATAAGAGTGAGGTTTTCTGATGGTGAACACCTGCCTTAAAATCCCCTCTCTGCGCCCACATCTTGCATTGCAAATAAACAGAATTTTAATGGGAATATTCATTTCCCTTCAAAGGCCATGGTAGAAGATTGTACTGGAAGAGCTTCAGCTAATAGAAAAGGAAGATATGTGTCCCTTGGTGAAAATGTCGTTGTCATGCTGGAATTTGAGGATATTCCCCTTGACAATAAAATGAATCTTTTTTTCATTGCTTAAGATGGTTTCCTGATGGGAGACACAGTGTCAATGGAGATGTTTGGGCTAATTCATGTGACTGCGGTCAGAGAATTGATTCTAGCTCATTGTTGCTCAGGGACGGCTGACCCAGGACTGCTGCTGCGTCTCTAGTTGGGTTGTCCTGATAAACACCTCTTTTTCACCCATTTTTTCTTCACATTTGTCGTGGCATCTAGACCCACAGCAACACATTAGGCAGAAACTGCAATTATGTTTGAATGGTGTGAGGCACGGCCTTTTCTGTAGAGAGGAAGGTGGGCCACAGGTGAACAGGAGGCCAAGCCCCCCAGCATCAGAATTCCCCACCCCCACTCCACGCCCCGCCACCCTCGCTTCAGGAGCCCTGGGTCGGACCTCTGGATGATTCCCGGAATCTTAGGGAGCTCAGAATTGCCCTCAACGCACATTCACAAAGCTGGAAACCAAAGTCATACAACTGTGTGCTCAGTCGTCTGGTGATTGCCTGTGAGCAGACTTCCCTGACATCCACTGGATGCTTTGACGTCACTGTGAGGTGGCTTGCCTTTGCCCTGTAGCATATCCCTTCTCCCTGTCCCACCTGCCAAAGCACCGGCATTATGTGCATTTGCCCGGGTCACTGCTCTGTCCTCAAGACCCAGCTTGAGTTTGACAGTCAACGTACTCCAACCATGATCCTCAAATACCACACGGATGGGGGAGTTGGGTGTGGGAGCAGTGTTCATTATTTCCACAAGTCAGAGCAGACTAGATGTAGTGACAATGAAATACTGCAGTACATATGTATACAGTGGTCACTATGTACAGGCAGGAAGGCCTTACATACGGACAGCTGACCATGGGGCGACACGGGTTTGAACTGTGCGAGGCCACTTCGACGTGGGCTTTTGTCAACACGTGTACAGTCAGCCCTCTGTAGCCTAGGGTTTCACGTGCGTGGATTCAACTAACCTTGGATTGAAAACAGTATTTTCCACCCACGGTTGGAAATCCACAGATGTGGAGAGCTGTCTGTATGTGGAGAGAGTCCACAGATTTGATGTCTCGGAATCCTGGAACCCACCCCCCATGGGTACTGAGGAACAACTGAATTTTGGGAGTGTCAAAAGTTATAAGTGGTTTTTCTATTGCAGGGTAAGGTGCATGTCAACGCCCCCTAGCCCCCATGGTGCTCAAGGGTCAAGTATAAACTCATTCAGTTGTCATAGCAGCTCTCTGAGGAAAGTGCTATTATTTCCACCTTTTTATAAGAAGAAAGTAAGTCGAAATGAATTTAAGAAACTTGCCCCAAATCACACAGCTGGTAAGGGGAAGAGCCCTGACTCAAATCCAGGAAGCCTGGCTTCAGAATCCGAGCCTATTGGGTTCCCCGGGTGCCTACCTGTCTTTTTAGAACAGCTGGGGTTTTCTTCCCAATGGGGTTTCTCTTCCAGATTCCACTGGAGTTATTCATCCATTTGTTGACTTATTCATTCAGTTTCTCACACATTCATTCACAAAATATGCAGTTGGCATGCAGTGAATCCAGAGTCTGTGTCCGAGGCTGGGACTGCAGGATGCACGGGACTGCCCCAGGCCTGCCCGCGAGCATGCAGTCTAGCAGGGGAGCCAGATGAACAGGTCATCACAGGATTGACTGGCTGTTTATAAATTCTAGTTACGTTTCACGCCACTGCATTGACTGTTCTCTGCTTGGAGCTGTGGAAGGGTGTGTACAGATTCATGGAGAGAGTCTGAAAAGGGGGCAAGAACTGGGCAGGAAGAGGGAGACTGGGTGAGGGGGGCAAGGCATGGGAGTGTCTGGTCTCTGAGTCATGGCATGTGTTCCTTCCATTCAAGACGACTTGAAGCAAATGCCTAGATAAAAACAATGGGCCATTCTGGGTGGATTTAAATCTTTGTGTGTAGAGAGGAAGGAAAAGATAAAATGTGAGAATGGAGTATCTCAGCCTTACTGTTTCTTGGAAGTGGAGCAGAGCTTGCAGCATGAAGGTTTAATCTGACATGGAGTAGGGTTGACTGTCTGGTCTGGAAATAGGAGGCAGGCCAGTCAGCTGCACGGTGCACACTGGGAAGGTGGAATGGCAGGTGCATTTGTGCCGGTGGTTTGTGGGTAGCACTCTCCAGCCCAGGGAGCAGGTCTAGGAAGAGGCCACCTGAACCCGGATGAGGTCAGAACAAGCCCATTAGATCAGGGCTCCATTTCCCTGCCCTGTCTGAAGAGTGAGCATCTTAGGCCTGTGTGCTGCCTTGTTGGCTGTGGTTTGACAAAGTGAAGGCTTTGGCTTCATGACCTGGTCCCAACCAGTGATGGGAGATGCAGACCTTGTTAGGGACCCCTTCGTACGTGGTGCTTACATCCGCCCACGCAGACGTGGGCCCCCACTTGGAAGATGAAAAGGGGTTACCCAGACTCAGGGATGCAAGGCCCTCCCATAGTTCACCTGCCCACTGACCTTCAAATCTGACCACTTATCCGGAGCGCTGGAAAGCCGTTATTAAAAACACATTTAAAAAATCTAGACTCGAATGTATAGGTTTGGAGTGGGACACACAAACTTCAAGCTGACGATTCATAACCTGGATCTGGACTTAATCTTCCCTCATGGAGGGCTGGTTAAAATGCGAGCTATTTCAGAAGGTCAGGGGTGGGTTTCTAGTGTGTGCTCCTGGGGTGCTCGCTGCTGGTCCAGGGACCACCCTTCTAACCACAAGGAATCAGAACAACCTTCTACCCAGTGAGGTCTGTCTTCAGTCCTTACTTGAATTCTTCTAGAGAAACAGACCTCCCGGCCCCATCAGGTGGTTCCTACCACTGGAGAGAAGTTTCAGGTCTTTCTTGTATTGAGTCAAAGTCTCTATATCAGTAACTTCTAGAAGGCTGTGTAAACGGAGTGTTTCAGCGCTGGCTCTGGAGGCAGATGACCTGGTTTGGTTTTTGGCTCTGACTTCTGCTAGCTTTGTGACCTTGGGCAAATGCATGACCTTTCTGTGTTTATAAATTAGGGTAATAATAGTACCTGCCTCCCAGGACTACTGTAAATTCCTAATGGCGTTAATCCATGTTCTAATCCAGTAAGGTCAGAACAGTGCTTGGCACTTACAAGCATTTTGGTATCGATGCAGGTGTACTTGCACATCAGCTGGGTTTCATTTCCCAGTCTGGGGCGTTCACCAGGTAGCAGCCCGTAAAACACAGCTCAGACAAGACTTATGATTTACTCTTTCCCACCTTCTGCCAACCTTCCCAGCCTTCACACCCCTGGTGAGTAGGTGTTGCAGTTTCATCTGCCTAATATGACTCCGTACAGACAGAAATTAATAAAGCGTTTCAGGATGTGGAAGAGGGCTTTTCTACGAGAACACAGCAATTTGATTATAAGCCATTGTGGTTTCATATTAAACTTGGGAGTTTCAATTCCCAATCCCAAAAGGTGGAAGCAGAGAAAACTGGTTTTTCTTTTCTTCTTGAGAAAAAAATTACTAAATACTTTGGACATGTAGAAAGATATAAATAATACTGCAACAAACACCCATGTCCCTCCCTCCCAGCCTAAGAAGTAGAATATTAATAGTATTTAAAAGCTCTTGTGTGTCCCTCCCTAAGTACATCCCTCTTTTACAGCGGCAACCACTCTTCCAAATTGAGTATTTATCATTTTCACATATTTGGAAGATTCTTTAACTGTACACATATGTCTTCCTAAGAAATGTAAGGTATTATTTGGCACACTTAAAATGTTTATATTACGTGTACTTCTACAGTTTTCTCTCCTCTCCCCTCTACATATGGCGTGGAAGGCACCCAGGCGTTGGCTGGCTGGAGCCCTGTCCCCCCTTACAATGCTGTCGAGTTTCGCATTGTATTTATGTCTCATTCTTCTGCTTGACAAACTCGTAACCCCTTTGGAATAGGGAATGGCCACTTGCTCATTGCACGTTCTTTCCCAGTCTTCACGGATAGCCTGCATTTTGTACTTGGAGTCTTGGCTCTGGAATTCAAAGCCCTTTTGTCTTCTGGTTCATGGAGTTGAAAAGTGATGGCTTTCAATATTTTTTGTTTGCTTGCGGTTTTTTTCTCCCTCCCTCTTCTGCCTCTACTTTATCCCTCCCTCCCTCCCTGTTACCCCCCTCCCTTCCCTTCTCCCCCCATCCCCCTCTTTCTTCCTCTCCTATACATTTAAAACATGTGTTCAAATGTTCAGCTCACTCGTTTTCCCCCAGGCTGTGGAAGCATACTCTTCCACCCACTAACCAGCTGAGTCTTTGATGAATGGAATCCGAAGAGTAATGGATACATGGATGTGAGAAGAAGGCGTTGGATGAGAAAAGATATTTCCGTTAATTTCTTTAAATAATAGCCGCCATCCTGATAAGGGCACTTAAACAAATTGGCGCCAATGACTACATGGCATAACTGGCAGGGAGTTACACCCCGCCTCTCAGGCTTTATTCCCCTGCCTGCCATCCGGGCATCTCGTCGATCCCAGTGCTGGGATCCTGCGGCGTGAGCTGAGATGCTCCATTCCTACCAAGTTCCCGGCTGTGAGCAGCAGGGGTGTAGGGGCAGAGCACACATGTGTCTCTGGCCTGAGTTTGAATCTTGGCTTCGTTGTTCGCATTGTCTCGGGGGACCTTGGGAGCGTGCATTTCCATTCTTGGCTGCACATTACCCTCATCTGGATGCATTTAAAATCCTAGACCCCGGTTGCACTCCAAGTGAATTAAAGCAGAATATCTAGAGAAGGGGCCCAAGCATCAGTAGTTTAAAAAACTGTCCAGGTGAATTCAGTGTGCAGCCCAGACTGAGGACCATTGCTCCTGGGCATCGGTTCTTGAACTTTCGCGCCCCCCAGGCTCACCCCGAGGGCGAGTTCAACCGAATTCTGGGTCCCAGCCCCGAGTCTCTGGTTGAGTGTGTCTGAGGTGAGGCCTGAGAGTTTGCACTTTTAACAAGTTCCCAGCTGATGCTGAGGGGCGGGTCCTGCCTGAAGGCTTAGTTCTCTTCAGTGCAGTGGGTACTAACTGTCTTGCGTGGTCCACTGGAGGATCAAGGAAAGAAAACACTTAAGTATGATGTCTGGTACTTAGTAGACAATCAAGAAACAGTGGTTCCTTTCTGTTGTTACTGATAGTAGTATATATGATGTCTGTGCTTCAGTTAGGTGTTTAGTTAGTTGTGAGACATCTTACCCATGACATTGCTTAGGTTATTCTCACTAACATCTTAGTGTCTTGACTTCCAACTTAAAGAACCACTTCCAAGCATGGTTAAATTTGTGCCATAACCTCCCAGAGGGATTTACCTCTTCCCCTAGTTACAATGATGCTGTTCTCATTGACTGGATTTGTTCAAGTCTTCCAGACCACATGTGTACATACACAATAGTGAGCAAGTACACCACCCGCCTGGTTGCGTCTGATAAATCCACCATGGTCTTCATCTGATTTTTTTGTCCAAGAAGAGCCCTATAGTCCAGGGATGGCCAACCTTTTGGCTTCCCTGGACCACATTGGAAGAAGAATTATCTTGGGCCACATGCAAAACTTACTAACACTACCTATAGCTGATAAGCTAAAAAATAAAAATAAAATGTTGCAAGAAAAATCTCATAATGTTTTATTTTTAATATTTTATTTTATTATTTTATTTTATTTTATTTTATTTTTAATTTATTGTTAAATTTGATGAGGTTACATTGGTTGGTAACAATTAGACAGTTTACAGATGTACAAGTCCACCTCACATCATTCATGCATTGTATTATGTGCCCATCACTCAGTATCAGTTCCCCTTCCATCACCTTATATCTAGTGCCCACTCCCACCTCCACCCACAACCGTCCCCCC
>PVKE010007940.1:0-49130 GCA_004027555.1 Craseonycteris thonglongyai
AAAAAAAAAAAAAAAAAAAAAAAAAAAAAAAAAAAAAAAAAAAAAAAAAAATAAAAAAAAAAAAAAAAAAAAAAAAAAAAAAAAAAAAAAAAAAAAAAAAAAAAAAAAGAATATTAGCGAGTCAGTCCAATGACATAAAGAGTATGGGTAATACATTACGACCAAATGAGGTTTATTCCAGGAATGCAAGACTGGTTTAACATTTGAAAATCAATCAAGGTTAAAGAAAAGAAAAGAAAAGAAAAGAAAAGAAAAGAAAATCAATTAATGTAATAGTCCCCCTATCAAAATAAAAAAGAAAGAAAGGGGGTCAAATAAATGATGAAGGAAGAACTGACTCTGGGTGGTGAGCACCCAATGTAACATATAGATGATGTATTATAGAATTGTACACTTGAAACTGAATAATTTTACTAACCAATGTCAAACCAGTACATTTCATAAAAATTTTTAAAAATAATAAAAAAGGAGACAAATCATGTGGTGATCTCTATAGATGCAGAAAAAAATTTTTCAACACCCATTCATGATAAAACTGGCATGTCAGAGGCAGGAGGGAACTTCCTTATCTGATAAAAGGAGTATACCTGTCCAACCAATGTGCAACCAACATAATTACTGGTGAGTTATTGAGGATGTTCTTTCTGAGACTACAGACAGGCCAGGAGGACTCCCACGACTTCCACTCAACAGTGTAGTTAGTGCTGGTACTGACATGTGCAATAAAAAGCAGCAAACTACAAGAATAAGAAAGCAAAATAGGACATTCGCATTACTTATAAATGATAGGATTCTCAATATAGAAAATCCATCTGAATCTGTCAGCTATAAGAACTATAAAGAAATTTAAATAAGGCCATGAGAAATCAACATCGATACATAAAAATAAATTATATTTCCACAACCAGCAACAAAACATATGAAAAATAAAATTTTAAATATATCCTTTTAAATAACAAGACATCAAAAGCCCAGGAATAAATGGAAAAAATAGCTGTGCAAGAGCAATATACTGAAAACAACTTATATTATAGAGAGAAATCAAAGAACTAAACAAAAGAAGGGCTAGACCACATTCACAAATTAGAAAACTCAATATTGCTGTTTGTTGATTCTTCCCAAATTGACCAATAAAATTCCTGTCATCCCACGCAAAATCCCCGCAGATTTAAAAACATTTTTGTGGGGAGCTGGGAATTTATAAACTGATTCTAAGAATGGCCAAGGCAATCCGGAAGAACAAGCTGAAAGACTTACTATAGCGGTACAGTGTAATTAAGATAGTGTTGTACTGGCACAAAGACAATCGGACTGAAAAAGTGAAAATGCGGCATGTAGCAAACTGGAGTGCGTGTGTTTTTAAAAATTATAATTAAAAATGTTTAAATACATTTAACATACTTCGGTGGAATTTGCATCAAACAACTGTGGAACCCTTGACCCCAGCCTGACACAATTTGGAAACTACTGCTATGGCCCAGTCCTCAAGGAGGGGAAGCTGAGGTGAAGAGAGGTGACATGGGACCCGCTCAAGTCCAGAAGAAGTCCACCATCCAAGTCAGAAACAAAAGCCAGGCCTTGGGCCGCCCCAAACGGCTGTTCTCTCCCCTTGACTGAAGAAAACGCAGGGTTGGGAAAGAATATTTTGACAGATACACTTGGGTGACCTAGGGGGAAAACATAACAAAATCGTCCTCCCGGTCCTGTCACCGCCCAATCTTTTTTTTTTTTAATTTATTTTTATTTTTGACAGAGAGAGAGAGAGAGAGAGAGAGATACAGAGACAGAGAGAGAACTGAACTGGGGGAGCTCCCAGTTCAGCACATGGTTCCGCACGGGCCGGGGCCGGGACTCGATCCTCGGTCCCCAGGGCTGCAAAGTGAGCGCTTAACCCACTGAGCCATCCCGGCTTCCCCTCAGTGCCCAATCTTGATTGTCATCCTTTTCTTAAGCACAGAGCTGCAGCCGAGGGCACTCAACCACAACAGTGAATGGAAGGTACATGGATTCCTGGGCATGGTGTGAACTTGGCAGAGTGGCTGCAGTGAGTGACAGCGGGAAGAGTTAGGGGACCCAAGTCCCTGCTCAGGGAAGGGAAACTGAGATTAGAGAATGTGCTGTAAGAAGAGACCCAAAGAATTGCAGACTCCTTTGCAAAGTGCTGAAAATAGGATTTCCTTAAACGTTATCACGTGGGCCAGAATTGAGCAGCCTCAATCCACCCGATGACTGGCCAAAGTCGGGACGTCCCCTCTATGTGTGTGTGTGTGTGTCTGGGGGTGGGGTGAGGGGTGGTGGTCCTGGCTTCTCGGAGTTGTCTCACTTTTCCCTTCGCAGCTATTCGGTACTAATGGCCTAATGGCTGTAACTTCATGGGACCAATGAGCTCAACCACAGGGGAGCCCAGGAGAAGCTAGAGGGTCAAGGCTGAGGCCACACTTTTGCAGACCATGCAGTCGGTCCTTGGTTCTCATACAGAGGAGGAAAAACCCATCAGAGTGTTTAGAAGCCCTGAACTCAGTTACTACCATGAGCTGCCGTTTTGTGAGCACTCATTCAGAGAACCGCATCGAGGGCTTTACCTCCACGTCATTGAAACCTACCTCAGCCCTGTGATCAGGGAGGTCATTATCCCCACACTGCAGATAAAGACACTGAGGCACAGACTGTTACACAAATTGCCTCAGTTCCCATGGCTGTCGAGTGGCGGAGGCAGGACTCAAACAAAAGCCAGTTCACACATTTACGACTTCTCCTCAGCTCCCCTGGGGACTGAACCTGCTAGATCCCTCTAGAACCCAGTTAGGTGTCCCTTCCATGGGAGTGGCAGGTTTTCCAGTCAGACTGAGGTCTGAACCCTGGCTTTGACACCTACAGAGCCGTGGTATGACTGTCAAAAACCTATTCAAACCTAAAATGGGTCTCAAGAGTAGTGGACCCTCCCAGGAAAGTAAGACCTAGCCGAGTCTCGTCATCTGTGATTATATTCTCCAAAGTCACCGTGAACTTGAATCAGCGCGTGTTGAGCCCTTGCTCCTGGGGAGAAATATGGGGTTAGATTCCTTGGAGCTTGCGATCAACATTTTCATCAACCATTCAGAACGTAGGTAACCTTGTTTTATGTGTGCTTCTGCTTAAAGACACATCGATTCATTAACATAGCACTCACAGCCAACGGCACTATGACTCATGCCAGAACACAGATCACCTAACATGCATGTTGTTTCTGTGAAGCACGTCACAGCCTTGGGGCCATTTTAAACAGCAAAATCAGCGTCAGGAAAGACGACAATGTAAACAACGTGGCGTTAGACTGCTGGAGCCTGGCCCAAGTATGAGAGCTGAACCCACAAGGCAGAGCGCTGTCCTGCTGGCCTCGGCTAGGAACATGCACATCAGGCACCCAAATGTTTTGCCTGGAATGACCACAAAAGTGTGCTAAGTACTTTTTAAAGTGATTTCTTTTATTGTTGGGAGGAGGTGAGAGAGAGAAGGGGGGAGGGCCCAGAGTAGTTGTACATTGTTAATTATGACAGAGTTTCATTCCACATAGGTGGATGGGGGGCCACGCAGGGTGGGAACCAAACTGGGGGCCCCGTGCATGGGAGGTGAGAAACTTCACCAGCACCCCAGCAGTTACCAGTTGCACCTCAGATCAGCATATAGGTTTGCACTGGCAGGGGCCAGGATTCGATCCTTGAACCTCATGTTTGCAAGGAAAGTGCTCAACCTGTTGAGCTATCCCGGCATCCGAAGTGTGGTTAAGTATTGATTTTAGGGTGATACGTACATTTTAGTGAGTAGGCAAATTTGCAAATATGGACTCGGAATCAGAGACCATGATTGACTGGAGTGCAGTGAAGTCACCGCCTTCAGAAGACATCTTGTCATAATGCCTGTGGTCCCGCCGCCCTTGCCCTTGGCCTCTGACGCCATCCATCTTCCCCTCAACACTTCCAGGGCTCTTGTCCCAGGATGAAACTTAGGCCCAGAGAAGTAGCATTACTCTAGCACAACCTCTGGAGGCTGCACCTGCCACCAGAGCCAATATGGTGGCTCCGCACGTGACAGGGGCAGCCGGACTTCCGGTTTCCAGGGCCATGAGGCAGAAGCAAAGAGAGGGAGGTGCAATCTCTGTCGTTAACTTTAATCGCTTTATTTTGCTGCTAACGATTCCCACCGGATGAAAACATCAAAAGGAAATGGGTATCAGCCACGAGAAGACTTAATGGGAAAGCTGCAGGCATTTGGAAGCCCCCAAAGGATGGGCTGTGTTCAAGGCACGTTAAGAAGACAGATTTTGACACAAGTGTGCCCCCAATATTAAACTGAAACCTGGAGTCACACCTTTGGTCTTTGATGCTCCATCTCACTTACAGGTTTGTTTGAGATTGCTGCTTGCCATTATTACTCACTACTGTTGAAGAACCTTCACCATGCTTGCTAACATTTTTATTATCTGCTTATTCATTTGAAGCCCATTTGAAATTTGCAAGTTGATGATGCTTCAGCTTTTGTAATACGTAGTACAAGTAGGAGTATTTTACCGGTAGGCACTCAGAAATATTTGTACATTACTAATGTTTGGTGAAGTGAACTTGACCTTAGGAGTTGACATCACTCAAGATTTGTGTCTAAAAAAATGGAGGAACAGAAGAGGGTTAACCCCAAGTCCCATGTTCCAGTCCTCACACAGGAACCAAAGTCAAGAGCAGAGCCTCGAGCAGGACCAAAGCATACTTCTAGAGCCATATACATTTAAGCTTAATGCCTAGGTAGGCCTGAAAGGAAGAAAACCAAAAAGATAAGAACAGGAGAAGGAAAGGAGAGGTCAGAAAGAAGAAAATACAAGGACTGTATAAGTAAACTCTAGTTGAATTGTTTTTTTCTTAGTGATATTACTCCATGGGTTGGCTGTGTCACTCTCAATACCTGTCTTGACTTCATATACATAGAAGTGCATTTGCTTCTAAAAACTATAGATTGACTGATTGCAATGTGGAAAATTCAGGGAGAGCTGGTGGGTTCCCACAATAGTAACAAACCTCCACTGAAAAGGTTTCTCCTTCTTGACAACTGAAAACTAAGGAAGTTGACCAGAAGTGTGTACCTGCTCCCATATGGTCTTGGTCACTTTCTGCATTTGTTCCTAACGCAGTACCTGAGTTATTTAGTAGCGATTGCTTGGCTTTCTTCCATATTAATAAACATATATCTTGTGCAATTGGCTCTGAATTCTAAAGGGATTTTTTTCCCCCTATGGTACAGTGCCATCTATCTGTAATGTTAAAAGAAGTTACAAACTTTCAAAAACTATTTTCTAATAAAGAAATGTTTCGGGAAAGCTGGGATGGCTCAGCGGGTTAAGCGCTCACTTTGAAGCCCTGAGGACCGAGGATCGAATCCCGGCCCCAGCCCATGCGGACCCACATGCTGAACTGGGGTGTGCCCCCAGTTCAGTTCTCACCGGGGCCTATGTGGGAGGCTCCCGGCCCAGTTCCTGCCCTGCACAGCCCTGTGCCCACCTGTGGAGTGAAACTATATGAAAAACCAATGTCAACTATGGAGACTGCTCTGGGCCCTCCCCCTTCTCTCTGTCTCTCTGTCTCTGTTTCTCTCTGTCAAAAATCAATAAAATAAATCTTAAAAAAAAAAAAGTTTCATTATAGAAAATCAATGATAAAGGGAAAAAAATTAACCACATCATCCTGTTAACTCTGATGTATATCTCCCCAGTCATGTGCATGTATATGATTGTATGTAAATTCATCTGTATTTATATATTTTTACAAAAATAGAATTACATTCTATGTATAGATCCCTTTTTTAAAATTTGCTTAGCATTTATATAGTGTTTTACTATGTGCTATTCTAAGCATTTCACATATATTAATATATTCACTCCTCCAGTCCTCACAAAAACCATGAGACAATTACTATTCTCACTTTGCCATTTGTGAAAAACAGGCCCAGAGAGCTGGAATACCTTCCCCAGGTCACACTGTGATTAAATGGCAGAGGCTGGACTTGAACCCAGGCATTTTGGGCTACAGAGTCCAAGCTTTACTATTTCCCATGACGTTAGATATTTTTTTCACAACCACGGCTTTCAGATTTTACCCCACATACGAGTGAGACCTGTCCCGGGAGCTTGTTTCAATGCAGAATCCTGTGCCCACTCCCAGACAATCTGACTCGTAAGTTTGGAGTCTAAGAATGTGCACTTTTTAACAAGTACCCCACATAATTGTCAGATGTGTGGATCACATTTTGAAGAGAAACCTATGTAAGAAGGTCAATTTTTAAAACTAAACTTTACATGGAAATATATTTATATGTATGAGAAAATGCACACGCCCTAAGTGTACAGACCAGTGAATTTGTACAAAGTGAATGCACTTATGTAATGCCCCTCCAACAGAGACGCTCTTTCCTAACCACTTACAGCCCCAAGGTCATTGCTGTCCTGACTTCTATCGCATCAGTTACATAAATGGAGCCATACAGTATGTACTCCGGCTTCTTCAGCTCAACATTTTATGTGATTCATCCACGTTAGAACATGTGATAGTAGTCTGTTTATTTTCTTTGCACTATAATATTCCATTGCATAAAATAAACTATAATTTCTCCATTAAAAACAAATGATTGACTGTAATGCACTTAATAGGGCCTAGCCCCCAGTTGCTGCTGAACACTAACTTTTCAGGGCCGTTTCTCTGTCTTATCAACTACCTCGGTGGGGACTGCTGTGTCCCCCTTCTTGACAGGCAGCCGTTACGGTCTCAGTTGAAGCCCCGGATGAAATGCAGCGTAGAACCTGGCACAAAAAATGGCCTGTACACACTTAGCTTCTGACTCTGACCCCTCGTCTGGAGGATGGGAAGACCAGTCCTGTCTAGCTCCCAAGGTGTGGAGACCCCCATCTGTCTATCTCCAAAGGTGTGAGGACCCCCATTAAAGGAGATGCCCGGAAAGGGCCAGAAACCCCTTGGTAGATGCCACTGAAAGGCCCTCGCAACAAAGGAGGGCAAGGATTCCCATTGTTCCAATGGCTCGTTTCCACTTCCCTGTCCAGCCCATGTGCCGCAGACCCAGGGCGAGCGCCCCCTGCAGAACTGAGTGTCAAGTCACTCACAGGCCATTAATCTCTATGAGTCTATCAGGACCATGTGCATTAGCCCATCTTTAAAAATACCCCAGCTGGGCCCCAGGGGGCCCGAAGTGGGGGGCTCGGGAAACCCTGCCATGCGCTACAGCCAGCTAGCAGCTGAGTCTCCACGGTGTCCCGGTGGCCTTTCGGACCAGGCAAGATGCCATCTACTGTGGAGCTGCAGGACACCACGAATGGTCACCATCTGAGAGGGACACTGGAAAGACGGTGCCTCCTCCCTAATGAGAGGTTGAGGGTATTGATGGAAGACCGCCGGCTAGAGAACTCCCCACCCCCCAGCCCAAACTCTTGGGTGGGTTGGGAACCGCCCAGCAGGGCCCTTGAACTGTGGGCATCTGGCAGAGACATGTGCGTGTGTGGTGGAGGGTGGGAAGTGGGTCAAGAGCTCTGAAGATAGATTGGGCGCTTGCACCGCCCCCAAACACACAGACTGTCCTTTCAGTGATGACCATGCAGCTTTGCTAATGGAATACAATCGCTGAACTTGGTACATTTCAAGCACTTTAGCCTTCCAGGACACCAGACTGCTGATGAAAACCATCTTCTGTGGGCGCCATGTTAATGAGAGGCCAAATTTCATATGCTTGCAAACTTTCCCCCCTGCCTCCTGCTGTATTACACCCCGCCTTTCCTCCCTCAATAAAAGGTTGCATCAGAGAGAGAGAGAGATTTCCATAATTTATAGTATGGGCATTTCACTGGGGACAAGCGCTAATCTGTACTTACCGATACATTTAAGAAAATGCATCCTCCCGCAAGCCTGCACCATTTATGACTCTTGGCACAAACCGCAATGCTCAGTCTTCAATTAAGGGACACCTTAGGGTTCATTATCACACAATCGCTCCCTGTGAACCATGCCAAATGCTGTTTTGGCACAGAGCTTGGAAGATGAATTAGAAGGAAGTCGTCTCTGTAATGCCCGCTCCCTAATTCCCATCCCCATTCCATCATCAGTGTTTCTGCCCTCCTCCCACTCAACCCCCTCCTTCTTTTCAAGTGGCTTTTACTATTCAATTTCTCAACGTCAAACTCGATTCTCTAGAGGTGTAGTTAAAGATGCCCCATCTCCTTTTTGTCTTCCGGCTCTCAACAGGCCTCAGAATGGCTGCAGATGGGCTGCTCTGCACACTCCTTTTGGGTCTAAAGGAGCTGCAGATGCTTCTTTTCCCCTCCTTAGAGCTTGGGGTAGAGAAAAGGGACCAGAATCGGAGAGCGAGAGACAGGGAGAGAGACACACGGAAGTGTGAGCCACGAGGAGGCGTCTAACCAGGATCCCAACAGCACTGTGCCTCTAAAAATGGAGATGACGCACATGTAAAGCCAGCAGCAGTGGCAGGGAGCACTCAGATGTTAAAGTAGAGTGCTGGGTACGAGGCCAGTTGCTTCCATCAACAGGAAAGGAAGGAGGAAACAAAGGAGTTGAAGGCTGATCTTTATTCCTCAGTATCCCTCTAGTCCAGGGCCCACACTGACACCACAGGCCCTGAAACCGCAGGACCCCCCCAGGACTTAAGACCTATGGGTAAGGACACCCCCCTTTTGTTCCCTCAGTGAAAACAAAACAAAACGAGCACCTCGGCTGGCATGTCCCAGCTCTCCCACAGCAGAGGTCACAGGGCTGAGACAATGCCACCCACAGCACAGCCACAGGCTGAGTGCTGGGCAGAGGGAGGGAGGGGGTCCGAGCTGCACCCAGAGAAACACGTACCAGGCAGCTGTGGAAGGCGGCAGCCAGCACAGGGACAACGTCTTGGGCGGGTGTTGGGGAGCAGCAGAGGGGCAGGGGGCTGTGCTGACTCAGTTACGGGAACAGGAGCTGACGGCTCAGGCCCACAACAGCCTCTGCGTCGGGACTCCCTTAAACGAATCTCCCAGCTCCTCTTCCGATGACAGCGCCTCTGCCCCAGGAAACTGTTATTGACTTCTCTGTGTCACACCCACGTCAAGACACACTTAGATGTGACAGGTAAGAGGCATTGACGGTAACCAAGGCTCTCAAGTCAAACTGTCAAATTACACAAAGCCATTACAATAAAATTAGCTTAACGAAGTAGCGAGCAATCTAGGCTGTGCACCAACTGAGCTGGGCTGATGAAGAGCACAAGGCCACTGGCAGAGACCTGCGAGGCCCCTGTCTTTTATTTCAGGCAGCGGAGGGAGGGGGCTGGGGTGGGAGGACAAGCGAATGGAAGGCAAACAGACTGCTAATACTTCACCCACAAGATGACTTGTGGGAATTTTATTATATAGTGTAAAATGAATTGTCAGTCAAATAAGAACACTTTTTTTAAACATGCATAACATCTTTCAACTGCCTTTTTTAATAGTTAGACATTTCAAGCATTATAAGGAAAATAAGGAGAAAAAAACCCAGAAACTGTAACTTCAGCACATTTCAAACGCAATGCCCCTCAGGTCAATTAGAAATGCAAGGAAAAATAGCTTCAATTCCGTTTTCTTTCCTTTAAAAATACATGTTATCTGTACAAGATACCACTACCGTAAACATTGAAAATCATATTATCCCTTTTATTAAATCAAAAGTATTTAATTCATAATTGTGGTTAATGCTAGATTTATTCATCCATCTAGTTAATTTGACAAATATTAAAAAATATTTAAAAGAAATAAGCAAAGAGTGCCTCGCAATTAAAAATAGTTACTACATTTTTATGCGGTTTAATGTTCCACAGTGTTTGTTAATAATTATATCGAATTATTTTTAATATTAAAAATAACAGTATTTATATTTCTGAGAATAGAGAAAGGTTTTTTGTTTTGTTTTTAAAACAAGCTTGGAGGTCTTAGATACACAATTGCAACCGATAATGGAGACATGAAAAAACGTATGCTAATAAACAAATGAACACATTTTTATATTACCCTTTAGAACTCTAGAAATTATACAAACCCTATAAAACGCCCTCCCAATCCCTGTTGGACAGCAATACAATTATCTGTCTCAATTCAGAATTCACATAATTAATTACAATACATAATAGTTGTTTTTTTAAAAAATGCAAAACCAGACAGCCAAGATACAAGAAATTAAAAGTAAAACATTTAATGAATTTACACATTTAAGAATATTTAAATACTGTTTAAAAATTTTCAAAAAGAATTTGTTACATACCACCTAAGACTTCCAAGCCACTTTCTATCGTAACAGAAAAAAACTGTAAATAAAAAGACACGCAAAAAAAAAAACCAAACAAACAAAAAACGAAACAAAACCACACCATGTTGAAATGTCACTGCTCGGAGGCACTTTCTGGTGCCTGGATTTGCAGATATTGCTCCAAAAAGAATCCCAGAGCTTCCACATTTGAAATAACAAACAAAATAAATGAAACAAAAATTACCTTTTAGTAACTAATTTCCCGATTTTTAGAAAAATTCTGTTAATCTAAATATAGTGTTTCACAGAACAGAACAAAGGTTCTTCATCAAAAGGTTTGCAAATCTAAAAACCTCTGTTACAAATAGGTTTCTGCTCACAATGATTTCGGGGTGGGGGCGCCACAGGTCACTGTCCTACTGTTCCTGTGGAAGGAAGGGGGACAGAAGTTAGCCTGTGGTGGCAAACTCTCAAGAGCCTGTCTTGTGTCTGGGGCTCTGTCACAGGGGGTGACAGGTCACCCTCTCCCGTCTGGCTCCGCAGCGGGCGCTGACGCACACAGACCAACCAGTGTCTCAGTACTTGCCCCCCACCTCCTGGCAGGGGCTCGGGGCCACACAAAACCTTTCTTGAACAGGAGGTCCCAGGGCAGCTCTGGGTGGGGGAAAGGGGTGTGGGCATGCGGTCCTTCTCAGTCACCCGCAGCCCGGACACCTGCTTCTCCTGGGCCCACTTTGGCAGTGTGATGGCCAACCAGCTTTAGGTCCAGAGCTGCTGCTATTATAACCGACACGCTATCCCTGGGGACTGGACTGGCATCAGGTCCCTTGTCATGTGCCCTGAGGGAACATGTGGCCCTCTTCCTTACATTAACAGGAAAGCAGAACCCTCCAGGCTTCTGCACGAGGAAGATCTGGGGCTCTGCCTGCCCAGCCCTCAGAGAGCGTGGACTGGCCCTGCTCCTGCCGCCCCTCACTGATGAAGGGGGTGGGGGGGAAGAACAGGAGTGGGGCATGAGCTCCAGTCCCTACTCACAGTGCCAAGCTTGCCCAGAGTCATCTAAGCCTGGCACTCTCACTGGAAGTTGGGTCAACCGAGGCCCGAGGGAAGATCAGGCACTTCCTTGGAAGGGCTGCCCAACCAACTCTTCTCCCACTCGGCAGGATCTGTTCACCTGGGAGGGGGCCAAGGTGGCTGCAGCGGGGCTCTTAGCAGACAGCGGCCATGCCGGGGCCCAAGCCAGCCCTCCACAGCCGGTGCTCCGGCTGGGACTAGGCACACACAGAAAGCTTAGGGGCAGGGGGTTTGGGCTGCTCAGCTCAGCATCAGCAGGGCTGGAGCAGGCTACCCACCTGGCTGTGGGCCTGAGCCTGCCCTAACGTCTGCCCGTAGAACGCGACCTGCTGTCTGTAGTATTCCGCCCAGGCCATTGTGTAGTCCGGCGGCGAGCTGGCCTGAGGAGCAGCACTGGCAGGGTGACCTGAGGGGAAAGGCAAAGACGGGCCATCAGGAGCAGAGACGCACACAGGGGAGGAAGAGGGTGCTCGGAGGAATGCCTTCGCGCACTGAGGCGGCTGGAACGCGTGCTGGTGCGCTCTCCCACTGGACATCAGCGAGGCGGTGCTGGGCCGTGGGCGCTGCCCAAGTGCTTGCTGCAAAAAGTGCGGTTAGCTTTTGGTTGCCGGACCCCCCTGCACCCCTATAAGACCTTCCCTGTGGTCTCTTCAGAATCAGTCTCCATATCGGCCTGCCCCTCAGCTCCCAGTGCAGGGGAGAGGGAGGAGCACCTGGCTTGAGTGCGAGCAGCCACCTATGCAGGGTGTCCAATCCCATGGAGGGCTGGAAACGCAGGCCCACAGGTGTCTGGGATCTGGGGGAGACCAGACACCTAGACTTTTGCCAGGTGCTCCAGGCGACAATGACCTCCCTGCCCCGGTGAGAATTCCAAACACCAGTTCTTTCAACAAGCAAGTAATACCCTGCAGACTCAGCTGTGAGACCTCCGCCCACAACAGCCAAATGCCTTCTGCTCAGCAGTCGGGGCTCCACACGGAGGATTTAGCACCAACTGGAAATGATTCACCTGGGGTTTTCTTGGTGGTGGTGTTAGTTTTTTCCTCCTCTGTTTACAAAAACTGGTTTAGTTCCTGGCACAGTTAGGAAAACGAGCTAACTACAAGAGAAACCCTTAGCTCCCATTCCAACTCTGGGCCCCATCCCTGAGTTCCACCAACCTCTCGTCTCTTACTCGCCTGAAATGGCCAAAAAGAGCCAGGCAGTGGCAAGACCATAAGGGAACATGACACCAGCTTGTCTGCGCCCTGGCCACACAGTTTTCAGGGGGACCGGGACAGCGGTCCCCAGTCCCCAAGTGGAAGGGCCACGCCCACCTCCAGGCCCTTCGGAGTCATGAAGGGTAGAAAGTGGTGAGGCGGAGGGGGAGGCGAACTGCTACACCACACGCCACGTCTCCTCTGATAGGCACAGAGGTGCAGAGGGAGACAACAGTGACCAAGGTCGAGTCCCATGGGGACAGCGTTAGAGGAAAAGTGCTGGCAGGGCAGCATGGACGACGGCGTCCAAAGGCGTGGGCTCTGACTGGGGCCTGCGCTGGAAGGCCAGTGCACTCACTCGGTTTTTTGTAATAGTCTTCCCAGGCCTTGCTGCAGTCGGGCTGGCTGCTCTGCGGCTGGCTCTGCTGGCCTGTGCGAAGAACACAAAAGCAGTCAGGCCCCCAGCCCGGCTGACGCCAAGCCCTGCTCGGACTCCCTCACTCGCCCCTGAGCCATGCGCCTCTGAAGCCAGCCCCAGGCCCTGTGGCAGCAGGCCGGCCATGGAGGAGACATGTCAGCACCCAAGAGGACTGGATGCAACTCAGATTCCCAGAGGCTAGGGCTGAGCAGGCTGCTGTCCCTCGAGGGGACTGTGTGCAATGGCCTAGACCCCCTTCAGACAGGACTCGAGCTGCGGGTGAGCAGGGCCCCAAGGCCCACACTGTCATCTAGGCTCCCTGGATCAGCCTTCAAGTGGCAGAGTCTAAGTGGCACTGAGCACCCACTACCTGGCCCTTCTCTTCAAAGACTGATGATGTCACCTCTGGACAAACAGCTGCGGCAAACACATGGGGGAACTGTCCAGAGCACTCAGGGATGAAACACACAGGCCCACACAGTAAGGGGCTGAGGACTACAGCATGACACGATCTAGCCCCCTCTGCCTTTTGGGGTAGGAGCAGGGCCAAGGATGTGTGGCTTGGCCCACCCTCCTCTTCGTGCATAAGCCGGGTGCTGCATTCTCTATGGACAGAGGCAGTAAAGATGGGGGGAAGGAGGAGAGCAGCCACCGCCTGCCCAGGCACATAAAGAGGGGTAAAAGATGACCCAGTGACACATCGGGACCTTACTTTCTGTGTGGCCACCTGTTAAGGTCCCTTCCAAGTCTTCTGTTAGAACCAGCAGTGAGGACATGCCAGTAGACACATTTCACAGCAAAACGTTCTCCCTGCTAGTTAATACACTGAAGATTGAGAAGGGGTGAGGGGATGAGGGCAGTCTGGGTATGGGCTGGGGGTTCAAAAAGGAAGAAGCGCCTCTCCTCTGCCTCCTACCAGGGCGGGATGGGACTCAGACCAGGACACTAGGAGAAGGACCTGGTTGTGGGGAAGGCTAGCAGTGAGGAATGTGGGCAGCGAGAACTCCTCCCTCGGACATGGAGGGTGCGGGCAAGCAGGATTTTTCTTTCAAACAAGATTTCACTGACCAAAACCAATTCTCCATTCCTGAATCCCCCACATGAATCCACAAAGCTCACCACCACAAGTCGAAGGCTCATGAACAGGAGCCCAAACCCAGCGTTTACTGTGTTTTCTCACTCATTGCCGGCTCTGCCATCTCCTCCTGGACTGTGTGGGACCATGTCCCCCAAGGTCCACTTCCCTCAGTCCCACAGTGTAGGACCTCTCACAGGTCCAGGCCTGAACAATGGGACAGATGTGAACTACACCAGGGTCACCCCACATCTTGGGGCGCCCTCTGATCGGAACAGAAGGAAACAAAACATGAGCAGGCTCTGGGAGAATGTGTGTCCGGTGAAACAGGAATGTAGAATCCAGGAGGTGTGCAGGTGTTCATGGTGAACTTTAAAATATTGTGCATGTTTAAGACGTTTCATAAAAAATATTGGGGAAAGAAAGGAAACAATACAACCATGTGATTTCAGAGCTCACAACTGCTTTAGAAACCCAATCCAAACCCTTCATTTCACAGACGACGAAACTGGAGCCCAGAGGAGGAGGGACTTGTCTGAGGTTCCACAACAACTGGCCTCCAGCCCCCGTGGAGCACTCGTCTAGCTGTGACTTTGACCAGGGTCCTGGGGCAGGGTTGCCCAGCCAGCACTCTACTCAGGGGGAAAGCACACTGGCCCCTGGTCCCCAGTCCCTGGAGTGCAAGGACAATCTGCAGACACAGAAGACTGCCCCCTCCACGACACAAACAGGCGCCCCCCCCAAGGAACAGCATAACTGAAGGGCAGGTTCCCATTTTGTTTCTTTGCAGGCTGTGCAAGATGGGCCCCACCAGCAAAACTCAAGGACGAGTCTTAAGGTGACAAGAACATCCTCTTTTACAATCAGTTTTCTCCAACTGTCACTCAGCAGAGCTAATTCTGTTTTCTGAAAAGTTCAGGAACCAGAAAGAGCCCCTTTATAAAATGATGCTGGAGAGGAGAGAGGGAGACGCCAGTGAGGGCCGGGCTGCGGGCGGGAGGGAGTGGAGGGGCATTTCTGACCCATGCTTAGAAAACAGAGCCCACAGCGCTGAGAAGGACAGAGTAACCGGAAAAGAAGGGCTGAGCAGGGGCAGGAGAGCCAGCCCTGTCCCCGCCCAGCTGGAGGCTGCTGCCATTCTCACAGACGCCTGGCTCTGCGCCTGGGCACTCTCCCACCCAGCACAGGGCTTGCTGGTGGCCCCGATTCCCCAAGAGGCTCCCGACACCTCTGGAAGGGGCATCCTGGGCCTGCCGCGGACATTCCCAGCGGCCCGCACTCGGGGCCGACGTGGGCGCGCAGTCACCTCCTCCCCAGAAACTTACTTGGGACCTGCTGTGCGGGCTGCTGCCACGTCTGGTAGGTGCTGCCCCAGCCCTGGGTCAGAAACGCTGGAGGACCACTGTGGAAAACAAAAGAGCCACTTGTTTCAGTGCAGGTCACCTCCCCTTCTCATCGGGTCCCCCTCCCGCCAACCACCCTCATCATCTGTCTCTTCACTGCTCACCAACCCCGCCCCAGGCAAGTACATTGGTCCTCGCTGGCAGTGGCCAGGTGACCACACCCTGAGCCCTGAGAACCTTGTGGACGGAGTAAGAGCAGGTCACCGACCTCACAGGGGTGTTGTGGGGGTTCCCATTCACTTTAGCAGCAATGTTGGGGAAGCAGCCTGAGCTCCTTGGAGGGAAGGTGCTACAAGATTTGAAAAACAAATTCAGACAAAGGGCTACAAACCCAACCCTGGGAACTCCCCTCCCCTAACCCCAGGGCGCCCAGCTCCGGGGGAGCCGGTGGGGACTGGAAGGCCCTGCGTCTGGGGCACTGGTCTGTGAGCTACCCGGGAAGGAGCTGGAAAGGACCTCCTGAGAGGCAGGGGGGACTTCTGCCTGGTGACACAGATGCAAAGACTCACTTTTGATGAGGTGCAGCAGGCGGCTGGCTGAAGGGACTCTGTCCAAAGGCTCCGGGTGCTCCAAGACTGGCACCCTGTCACGGCACAGAAGGGACTTTCACTTGTTGGAGGCACCTCTGCCCAGGCCCTCCCAAGGCAAACCACAGCTTTGGGGGGACAAAGTCAAGCGGAGTGAAGATGCCCTACAGCACTCACACTAGCCTTCCTTCCCCGTAGTGGACTGCTGTACAGAATGGCTTCTGCCCCTCAAGGGACCGCTACCCCCACACAGCCAATCCTGGCACCACGCATTTGCCCTAGCATGTCACCCTGGGGGTAGGGACCAACCTGCTTGACTCTCCCGTCAATTTAGGCTGGCCCACGGCTTTCTGCCATTCTGCGTCCCCTTTGAGGTGAGCAGTGGCCAATCTGTCCTCCATCAACACTCCCTTTCTTTATCTGCTTTGAGGTGCCTGAAACTAAAGCCAGAGTCAATGAGCACTGCCGGCAGGGCTGGCCGCCGGGGCCACGCCAGCCGGAGCCCGGGGCGAGTTGGGGGGAGGCTGCCGCCCCAGCTGCTCATCTAGGCCTGTGGGGGACACGGCTCTGGGGCCTGAGCTAGGAGGCCGTGGTGAGTTCTGCCAGGAGGCTTCCTTCACCAAGGCTGGGCCTGGCCCTGGTACCCCTGGGCCCCAATCTTCCCCCTCAGCAAAGTGAGAGGGGTGCCCTCACAAAGGCACGGGAAGCACAAGGTTCTGGGGAAAACAGGTACCTTGGACGTCCACCAGAAAACCCAGCTATAGGAAGCCAGGGGGGAAGGGTCTTGTACGTACGCCAACTTTCTCATCTATGAGATGTCTGGCCACCTCGATCTGTTGAGGGATCCCCCTGATGGTGAATATTCGCAGGTTGGGGTCGGTGTTGGGAGGGGGGTTCCGCTGAAGCTCCACATGGGCTCCTGACTGCTGGTTTATGCTTTTGATGTTCTCACCCCCTGGAGGCAGGAGGACACAAGACAGAAGAGTAAGTGGCAATTGTGGCATCCCACATGCCCTGCAATACCTGCTCCAGAAGAGGAGGGAAGGGTGCCTCATGCATCCCAGAACTTGCCGGGGGAACAGAGAGGCTATTTACTTTAAACTGGCTCTAACAAAACCCAGGGCTCACTCATTTGCAAAACCAGGTTTACTACGTGAAGTCGGCCATTTTCTTGGAGCCAGGATGAGACCCAGACAGCATGTGGCAGCTGCTGGTTTCTTTCCGTGTCCTGTGCAGAGGCCTGGATGCCCAGGGATATGCACAGGATGGAGCTCAGCCCGTGGAGGGCAGCACTTCCTCTGCTTGTACCCCAGCCAGGGGAGGGCACTTCATCCTTCTCAGCACGAGAATGGTGACCTGATGGCCCCTCCATGGCACAATGGGGGCCTTCAGCCTCAGCGTGGCCACCGCACTGCAGTTCTCCCTCCTTCTACAGGTCAAACAGACGGCCACAGGACCCAACAATACCCAGAGCCCACTTGGGCCTCTAACATCCCATCCTGTCACTTCCCAAGTCCCAGCCTCTTCCATGGGGGAGACAGGTCTAGACAGAGGCAGTGGGAGGACAGGGGTCACAGAGGCCTGGGTGGAGCCAGGCTAACGAAAATGTAGTTGGACTCTTTGAAAACCTGTGAGAGTCCCAGTCTCTTAATGAAATCTGCGTAACAAAAGCCCCACCAGTGTAACAATGGTTTGATTCTTCTTTTGAAATTTCACAGAACTTACAGATCAGCTCTGCTCAACTGGGGTGGGGGTGGGGGTGGGGGGCAGAATACAAGGAAAACTTGTTGCACAGAGTTTTGCAAAACTGGAAAAAGACAATCTGTGAAAAATCCGATGCAGGGGGTCAGGGAGCCCCAAATGATCAAAAGCAACAGCTAAAGGCCAGTCTCTGTGTCACCCCTCCCTGTCCAGTCAAAATGACCCTCTTGTGACATTTGTCGTTTCCTTTGTGACCCATCCAAAATCCTCCACTCTAGCCTGCCCTCCACCCCACTGCAGGGAGCCAGCAGATGAACAACCCACCAAGGAGAAGTGAGCAGGGGCTACCCCATCCTCGTGACAGGATTCTGCAAGGTTCAAGCAGCAGAGCTGGAGCCTGGGTTCGCTGTCCTCCCTAGAGGTGTGGGAGTGGCCCTCACACTTGCACCAGAGTGGGAAGGAAACTGGAGACCGAGAGCATTCCGATAAAGCTTTGCTCAAGATTAGCTTGGGTATTATCTTTTAGGGTGGTTTTCAATTTAAAAGTAAAATTTAAAAAACCCAAAAAAACAAAAGCAACAACAAATTCAGCAGAGCAAAATTCTGTGTGCATGATTTTCTTAAAGTTCTGCAACAGTTGAAGAAAAGAACCGCTACATGTCCTACCAGGAGCAAGCACCCGTGCTGGTGACAGCACTAACCAATGCAGAAAGTCCCAGGCCAGCAGCTACCACGCTTCATTCACAGGGTGTGATTTCTCCCTTTGCACCATGAAAAGTGAGCAGCTTTGCTCCTGCTAACAGCGTTTTGGGGGAGCGATGGGGAGCAATGAAGAGCAAAGGCTCAATGCAGACCTTCCCACCACACCCCCAGCCTCTGCCCAGAGGCCATGTGGTTCTGGAACTAGAGGACAAGGGTGCCCGCATCTGGGACTGAGCCCAACCCCCCCTTCATTGGGCACTTGGGCCAGCAGCCTGAAGACCCTCTCCCCTGAGGCCTTGAGTGCATGCTAATAAGGTGAGGCAGCCCCACAAAACTGCATGGGGCCAGAAGGAGTTAATTTAAGTTCATCTTCCTTCAAAATGAGGTCACCAGCTTGGCACATGGTGGCTGTCTATAGACTCATTCAGCAGCCTGCTCCATTCTTCCACCTGATGCGGGGCAGAAGCGACCCACTAGTGGCCCCCCGGCTGGACGTGAAATCGTAAAGCAATTAATCAAACTTGCTAAAAGGCCTGGCTGACAAGAGCAGGGCTGCCACACTATCTGTCACGACTGCTGTATTTATTATGGAAATCCAGCAGGGGCCCAGGGAGGCACAGCGTTTGTCCAGGGGCTGCAGCCTGCGGAGCAGGGCCTGACTGACTGCGTGTGGCTCCCTCGCCCCCACACCTCCCTCACCCCGCCCCCTCACTCCCCGCACCCATAGGCCTTTCCCAAGGAGTGTGGTATACCCAGCCCTTTGGGGGAGTTAAGTATAGAAAGTCCTCTCCCCCACCAACTCAGCTGGAGCAGTGGACATAAAGGGTGTCCCAAAATTCACGCAAAATTTGAATGTTGCATCACTTGTGCGGTAACGTGTTGCCAATGAAAAAAAAAGACAGCGTGACAGGTGACAGTTCAGGGTTATTAAAAATGGAGCACTACATGAAAGAACAACGTGTTTTCATTGTTGAGCAATGAAAATTTACAATTTTTAATTATAAACCTGTGTTTTCTATCAAAATTACTTCTTGTATGAATTTTGGGACACCCTTTTTAGTACCAGTCACTGCTTCCTGTTGTCATTGTCCTCTGGGAACCACTCAGGATGGCTTTGTACAGGACAAGCTACAAGAAAATGTCCTGTGAACACCAAGGTTTCACTGATTATGAGGACTGTCACAGTGAAGACCAGGCTCTGCACCGTCCAGAGGCACACGTTCACATGAAAACCTCATGGACAAAACTGTTCTCACAAGGCATAGAAACCCAGACCTGACTCTCAACCTATAGGCATCACATACATTTACTCGATCTGGGGAGGTTGACCCATCACAGTATCAGTGTAGCTGCCAATATCCATTCAACACCGGTCAGCATGGACCCTGCCAGAAAATTAACACCCACCTCCACTGTGCCTACCAGCTCTGAGAGGCTAATAGCCTGACAGACACAGATACCGGAGATAAACATTTTCAGAGAGCATGAAAACCACACTGTGCAGGTGCCGGTTCTGGGAGATGAGTGACAGGTCAAGAGGAATTCCCACCCTAGGCCGGTTCATGTGGAATGTACTGCAGTGGCCTCAGCCGTCTGGAGGAGACATTCCCAAACCACGTTCTGTGGAATACTAGTACCCCTCCAACAGCTAAGAGACGCTTGGTGATCACAGAAACTGGAGAAACTCTGGGGAGAAGGCTTATTTATTTACTCAAATACAACACACAATACCAAATGCAGGTTTCCTGCTAGTGGCACAGCCTTGAGCACACATAGAAGATGAGCCTGTTTCAGGGGAAGGGCCCTACGAGCCACGGTCCCCTCTCACTGGCCTTTCTTGGTCCCAAGGTCAGTCCAGAGGAACAAGCCACAACGGCCTAGGAATCTGCCCTGCTTCTCACTGACAAGTGGGAAGGAGACACATCAGCACTAATGAGGGTTTCTACCTGATGTTCTCCAAAATGCCTAGAAACAACAAATCAATTTTTATTTCCCTCCACAGGGTGTCTATTATTCACGGGAAATGTGCTGAAAGAATAAAAACCATCTTCACATGTTGTGTCAATAGGGACCCAATACCCAACACCAGTAAAGAAAGATAGTGACACACTTGTCAGAAAGCAATCTTCACTTGAGGAAATTATCACTGTTCCTCTAAGTTCCATGGAGGTAAGTTAATCACTAGTCAATCAACAAACGTTCTGGGGCTGTATTAGTCATCCTATAAAGGTGCCCTTGATAGACAGTGGGTCTTGTCCACATGCTCTGCCCCCACTTATGAGAAGACCCCGTGAAGCAGGGTTCCTGAGCAAGGTCGCTGATGCCACAGACCTGATAACTTCATGCTTTGGGGGCACAGGATGTGACCCTGTGCTCTCAGGTCACACAGCTAGAGGGGGAATGGAAACTCCCAGCAGCTACCTCTCACCTTTGCCTATGACGAGGCCGCACTTGTCTGCTGGAACCGTGTATGTTATCTCCTGGATGCCGCCAGGGGCTCCCACACTCCACTCGCCACGGCCACGGCCTCTTCCTCTGGCTACGGCAAGGCCTCCGAAGCCATCTCTTTCCTGGGAAGGAAGCAAAGCTCCAGTGACGACTCCTGCCACTGCCATGAGCACCACTTTCCATCTCCAGGGAGGAGGTTAAGTGACAGGGAGTAATCAACACCACACATCACATCCTAAGCACCTCTCCACATTTCAGATTCTGAAGTGCTCTTTAAAACCAAGATTAACACAAATCACAGGCACAAAGAGGACATGTGCAGAGAAACGCATGTGGTTACCTAAACAGCACAAACAGACCCAACTAAACCAGGCAGCCAGACATCAACTCCGAGGTCTGAAGCCCAGCGCTCCTTTCCCTGGAGTCTGCATCACTGGGCCCTCATCACAGGCCCAGGAGCAGGTTTTCTTCTCAATGCTGAGGCTGTCCTCTCCTGGGCCTGACACATGCTGGTCCTACCAGAGGCCAGGCATTACACACTGAAAAGCTACAGGCATTTGACAGTGACACAGGAGTGTGACTTCTGAACCTCCCCTGACCGGGCTGCTATAAAGAACAATTCAGACACTGCTGTATGAGTCAGAAGACCTAGCAATCCAATAGCAAAAAGGATAAAGGATTTTAAAGAAACACCAGTTGTCCCACTCCCTAAAGGGGGAACAAGCCAGACTGGAGTCCACCCTAGGGATGGAGAAGTCTCTGACTCATTCTCAAACTGTCCTCCCAGCAGAAGGCAAACCCCACACACCAGACACTTCACAGAGAAGATTCCTTTCATTTGAGGGCAACAAATCCCATTCAAGCCTTTGTCCTGCGTCCCCTTTGGAGCTGCAACATTAAAGCCTTTTAAATATTGAGGGAAAACCTGGTTGAGCTGAGAGCTCCTTTCAAGGGAAAGAGAAGCTGAAAAGACATTCAACACAGTGAAGAATCATTTGGCAGAACCTGCCCTTATCAACTAAGTGACAAGTGAGTGTTCACCCAGACTGTAAACCAGCAGAAAGTGGAAGTAACTGGAGAACTTTCTTTATTTGCGCACTCCGCTTTTATGAGGAACAAATAATCTGGGATTTATGTTTTATACACACACACACACACACACACACACGTTTCTGGGCAAGCCACGTTCCCAAGGATAAGGCTGCCCCCTAATCATCTCATAGCCTTTGAAGCACTAGGTTCATGACTTTTACTACTAAAACTGATGTGAAAAAATCATTTAGTGATTCTTTCCTGAATCTGCCTACCGGTAATCCTAAAACATGCCTGTGACTCCATCTGAGACCCAAGCCCATCTTGGATCTTTTGATTCAGCAGATCTGGGGTAAGGGGTCTAAATTTGCTACTTCAGCATATACTCCCAGATGACTCAGGGGATCACATGGGGTGTACCACCTGGTGTAAAACCCAGTTTGCAGCTGAGAAAACTTGGCCTAGAGCGGTTCAAAGACTTGTCCAAGGTCATGTGGATAATGGCAGAGTTGGGACAATTCCCAATCTCCTTCCTTTCTTCAGCTCCAATTGTCCCCAAACTTCCTCAGTCAGTCCTATGTGCCTAGAGGGCATGCCAGCCTACCATCAGTTATAATGGTTCCCAGTTACTGATACCAAGGGCAGGTGGAGAGTCAAGAACTTCCTGCATTAAAAAAATCTAGATTCTGGGATAACAAAAGCAGAAGAGAGTAATAAACTAGCAGGAAAGAAAAGAAGGCAGGACAAACAGCGATAGAGAAGCTGCTGGAGGGAAGCTGGGATGGCTCAGTGGGTTGAGCGCTCACTTTGCAATGCCGTGGACCGAGGATTGAATCCCAGCCTCGGCCCGTGCGGAACCATATGCTGAGCTGGGAGCTCCCCCAGTTCAGTTCTCTCTCTGTCATTGTATCTCTCTCTCACTTTAAAAAAAAAGAAAAGAAAAGAGAAGCTGCTGGCTATCATTCGAGAGGGAGATCACTGTCAAGAGCGCCGGTTTGAGGGGGTGCTGCCCTGAGAATCCTCTGTGACACTCTTCCCTTTCTCGGGTGAGGTACGGAAACTCCAGAGGGCGGGACCCACCTGGGCTGTGAGAATAAGTTCGTTGATGATGTGCGCTGCGTGCTGACATCGATCGGGGGGTCCCATGACCTGTGCTGCTCTCTCTGGACTAACACCATCATCTGTGGAACAAGGTGAACAGTGGGATTAGGAAAAGTCGAACTTCAAAAAGAGACAAAGGTCAATCTGATTTGTAATCCTACCAGTGAGCAGTAAGAAGCGTCTTTGGGACAGGGAGCTTTAAGTGTATGGCTACATATTTTTGCATGGCACATGACAATACTTACACAATTTCAGACATTTCAGAAATATATTATTGAAGAGACAAAACCCAAACCAACCAAACAAACAAAAAAAGCCAAGGAAAACAGAGGTGAGCTATGGCAGTATTTTCCCAAAATCAGCCCATTATGATGTTTTTCCATCTTCAGAGAAATGAGGAAAATAAAGACAATGCAGACAGAGTCTTATAAAGGTAATGGCATTTTTATAAAATTTTAAAAATTGTTCTCTAAGATGTTTGTTCATTTTTTTTTTTTTTTAAGATTTATTTTTATTGTTTTTGACAGAGAGAGAGAGACAGACAGAGACAAACAGAGAGAAGGGTGAGGACCCAGAGCAGTCTCCATAGTTGACAGCATTAGTTTTCCATCTAGTTTCACTCCACAGGTGGGCGCGGGGCTGCTCAGGGCAGGAACTGGGCCAGGAGCTTCCCGCATAGGCCCTGGCAAGAACTGAACTGGGTGCACACCCCAGTTCAGCATATGGGTCCACCTGGGCCAGGGCCGGGATTTGATCCTCAGTCCCCAGGGCTGCAAAGCGAGTGCTTAACCCGCTGAGCCATCCCAGCCTCCCGTTTGACCATTTTTATGATTTAAGTTATCTTTAATTTTATGAAATCAAAATAACTGATTTTCTTTGTTAAGGTTTTACTTGGCAAAGTTAAAAGCTGGTAATGCTATGTTGATTTCCCCCAATTTTATTAGTCTAACTGGGGGGGGGGGACCCCCCAGGCTAGAGTGTTCTGGCACAATAAAGGTAACTAAACCAGCAAATCCAAAGGAAGAAATGAGGGCCCAGAGGAAAAACCAAGATTGGTATAATTTGGTAATAGAATGCTACAAGACAGAGAGAGAAAGAGACAAAGAGAAAAGAACATATAAATGGCTAATTACAAAGTCCTTGTGTTGTAATTGTTCATAATGCTAATAAGGATTTCTGAAAATCACCAAAACCAACCTGGTTTGAACTGAATCCTCACACCAGCATCATTTTGAATCTTTTTGATCATTTCCCCATTTCTTCCTATTACAATCCCAACAGCAAATCTAGGCACAGATACCTAAGCACAGAGAAACAAAACCTCATCAGAGCTTTTTACAGAGCTGTCTTTTCTTAAAGAATGTTTGTATCTATACCTAATGTATATCTATCTATCTATCTATCTATCTATCTATCTCTAAATATGTATTTTAACAAAACTTGATTTTTATTAAAAGTACACTCCTGGATATAACATAATAAAGTATATTCTTAAAAATATTGCAGCTAACAACTGCATTTCTCTATCCAGTAAATGCAACCAGTAAATCTGAGATTTGATCAAAATAGTTATAAAAATGAAGAATAAACCTTATAAATATTAATGATAAAAGATTAAAAATGGCAAGCAAGTTTATATTCTATATTCTATGACTTAAGTATAAATGTACCATACATATCCGTTGTACTAGTAGTCCTTTAAACTATATTTTCACTTTTTTATTGTGGTAAAATATACATGTTATTTATCATTTGTACCATTCCTAAGTATACAATTCAGTGGCATTAACTGTATTCACAGTGTTGTGTAATTACCCCAACCTTTTCATTATCTGCAATAAAAACTCCTTTCTCCAGCCCCTAGAAACCTTGATTGTATTGTCTGTTCCTACAACTTTGCCTATGGCAGGTACAACTGGAATCATATAGTATTTGTCCTTCTGTATCTGGCTTATTTTGCCAAGCATGTTTGCAAGGCCCATCCACGTTGTAGCATATATCAAAATTTCATTCTAAAGCATCGATTTTGATCCCATTCCACCTCATCAACAAATCTGGCTTCCAAGTTTCATAAAATTGTAATACAGATCACCAAGAGAACTTGGACTTTGGTCTTTATCTGGGAAGTGGGATAAGCTTTGAAGCAACACCTCAAAACTGACATGGGGAACAGGCCCATGCCCTGAGAAGCATGCAGCAGGACCCCCACTATGACTGACTGAACCGTCTGTACCGTCCGTCCTCACACCCACCCTGGGAAGCGAGCATATTGTAGGGTTTCACAGATGAGAAAGAAGTTAAATAACTTGCTCAAGGTTAAAGAGTTAATACACTGGTCACCTATAACCTTAAACCTCATCTAATTTGCCTACTAACCTGTAATTCAAGCATACCTCTATACTGCCTCCTCCCATTCGGGAGGTGAAGTCACTGCGTACACCTCGAAAGTCAGCTTGGTCTTTTTCTCGGATGATCTCTAAGACCATTTCTCTTGCTTGCTACATAAACACAGATAAAAGACATTGTGGGAAACATAATCCTGAAAAAAGATATGACACCAGGTGAAACTCTGACCTACGTTGGGCTTAAAGACTCAGAAGGTGCTCAGTTGTGGGGGCACTCAATTATTATTATTACTATTATAATATGGGACAGGGGCAGGCTGCTGGCAAGGGTCATATATGGGGACTGTCCAGAGAGCATCCAGTCATGTAACCACTCTCCTTACACTGACAATGGCTGGATTTTTTCCAGACAGCCCTCTATATCAAACCTTAAATGACACGTTCTTTACAATGCCCAAAACTACACTCGAAGTCCACCCTCTTTTAAGCCACAGTAGGGTCAGCACATTTGCGCTGGGTCTGAACTTGATCTCTGTCACCCTGAGATGTTTCTGGCATGTCATTTCTTTCTAGTGAGGGGAAAATTTTCTGAGAGCTCTGACTATAGGCAGGCTCCAAGAGAAAGAAGACATTACCATGGCATCCCACTGGGCAGAAGAGCTCTAGGGAGGTAAAGGACATAGGCAAGCCTGAGTGCCCGAAAGCACCGAGAGCTCACAGATCCCAATTACTGACTGGGAGACTGCCCCCAGACCTGACTGTCTGTCTCCCCAGAGAACGCACTTAGGTCCCCACCCACCCTGCCCACACGGTACCAGTCCACGGGAATCTGCTCTAAGGATCAACCACACATCACAACTCAAGGTAACATGGGAGCCCAGACCAAGCCCTGGTTCTGGAAAACCAAACCAACCCCCTCCTCCCAACACACAGCAAGTCAAGTCTTAGGACATCAGGGGAAATCTGAACAGGGACTGTTATGAGACTGTTATTATTTTCTCAGGCCTGGTTTTATAGAAGAAAGTTCTTATTCTGAGGAGACACATGCTGATTTAGGGATGAAGAGTCGTAACACCTGCTACTTACTTACGAATTATAAAGCAAAAAAAAAAAAAAATACATATACACACACACACACACACACAAAAGGCAAAATGATAGGTGGAACGAGGGTATACAGGTGTTTGCTATACTATCTGTTCAACTTTTCTGTATATTTGAAGTTTTTCATAATAAAAAGAAGGGGACAGGAAAAAAACAATTTACCTAAACATGACAGACAGCTTCTCCCAAATAAAAATGTGAAATACGTTAAAAAACAAACAAAAAACTAAAAATGTTTCATTATGCTTCCCTGCAAGTTTATGAAACATAAAATTCAATAAAGTAAGCTTTGCTCAGGTATTTTCTCTACCAAAGATTCCAAGAGAGATAGCAAGTGGGGAGGGCTACTAAGAGGTGGGCATGTTGTCCAGCACTGTCTCCAGCTGGCTTGCTCTCCAGCTCCTTCCAGAGAGTTCTACAGTATCACAACCATGGAGTCCACAAGTTGGACTAGATGAGCCAAGTGAGGAAAGATTAGATGCCAATCTAATTTTTTTTAAAGCCCACCTGTTCACATTCAGAGAGGTTGGAAATTCTGGGGGGACAGTACTAGCGGGACCCTGGCCTGCAGGAGGGGAGTGGGGGCTGCTTCCCTGCCTGGAGCATACAGAACGACGCTTTTTTAATCACTGGCACTCAATCCTGTTTTAAAACCATTATTTCACAGATGTACCTTAAAAAAACAACAATCATGTCAGTTTGAGTTCAGCCAAATGACAGACAGCGTTAAGAAGTGGGGACAATGTTCTGGGGGAGGCTGATATCCTCCATTGGGTCGAAACTCTAAAGCTACTACAGAGGAACAGCTGTCGCTAACAGACTGGCTTACCAAGGAGTGTCTCCCTGGAGCTACTCTAAAGGCAGCTGAGGGGAAGCCGGGATGGCTCAGTGGGTTGAGCGCTCACTTTGCAGCGCTGGGGACCAAGGATTGAGTCCCGGCCCTGGCCCGTGTGGACCCATATGCTGAGCTGGGGAGTGCCCGCAGTTCAGTTCTTTCTCTGTCTCTCTATCTCTCTCTCTCTCTCTGTCAAAACCAATTAAAATAAATAAATAAATAAATAAATAATACCAATGAACAAAAAGAATGTTTAAAAAAAAAAATAATAAAGGCAGCTGAAGGCAAGGTAGGCTGCAGCGAACAGAAATAGAGCAGCGCATTTCACAGGAACACAAAACCTACAACTACAGCCCACTCACATTCCTGCTAACAGCAAGGGCTGGAGCGTGGAAACACCCCAGGTGACCTAAAACTAAGTCCCTCACTGCTCTCAGCAATGAGGGCTGTGTACTGTGCCCGGGAGCTCAAGGCACTGGGTGCTTGCTAGGAGGGCACACACAAGCCTTGTGTGGTGCTGGCACCTTTGCTTATCTCCCATTCCAGCTGCAATTCTTACAAAAATGGGCAAAGAGAGAGAACAAGCAAATAAGAGCCAAACGGAGACTGCAACTGAGCTGACCACAGGTCAACAGTTGAAAACTGCATCTGCTCAGTGCTGCACCATCCAAGGAAACCTTTTGCATTTAAGATATGTTCTGTATATGCACTGCCCATGACGGTAGCCACCATCCTCGTGTGGCTCCTGAGCCCTCGAAATATGGCCAGTGTACAATGGGAAACTCCATCATCTACTTAACTTGAATTAATTAAAATAGCCACATGTGGTCAGTAACTCTGGGATTGGTCAGCACAAACCTAAATTCTTTTCATCATCATACTTGGCTTGGGGAAACAGTTTACCTAAATTAAAGGAACATCCAGTTATACCATTTCTTGAATGACATAAAGCTCTACAAGTTACTATCACATGGTATCTCCATACCCAGGACCTGCCCACTCCAGCTTCTTTCCTACCTGTACTTTAAAGGGATCTCCAGTGATGCGAAGTGGCTTGTCTGCCCCCGTGGGCAACGGGCCATCCTGGATCATGACCATTTTCACACCTGTTCGCTCCTGTGAGGCACACAGACCAGGACAGCCCTCAGTGTAAGAGGAGAGCATAAGGAGAAAGGGGTCAGGGCCCATCCACAATAAGACATGTCTCTGCAGCACGAGGTACTGCCCTTTGACCCTGCCTGGGAAGCTGGCCTCTGAGAATGCTGACGTACAGGCCATGCCAGAAAGCTTCCAAGTGTGATGCAAAAAACCATTTCCCAAATTCTGCCCCTTCCCAGCCTCTCCAATAGTAATGAGCAATTTTTATGAAATACTAAGCACTGAGCTGAGCACTCCTAACATCAGCTGATTACACAGCTGTGCGGTGCAAGCGCTACCATTCCACACACAGGTGCAGAGGGTTCTGAGTACGCTGCCCACCGCTATGAGTGGGGGGCCAGAATTTGAATTCTGGGACTCCAACGCCTAAACTCTCCACGTCCACACTAGAGTGCCTTCCACAGTCCAAGGCCTGGGCTAGGAGAGAGCACACAGGGCAGCTCACAATCCCTGACCTGTAATCTCAAATGCCAGAAACCGCTGAAATAAGTCTGTTCACAACTAATGTGGCAGCAAAACTAACTCACGTAAGCCCTCTCTCACTGAATGTGACTATTATTACGTTTAGCTATGGATACATGCATTTGGTTATAGGGCGCAGCCCTGGAACTTACTGGGGGTGCTAAATTCTGAAACACGCTTGGCCCCACATGTCTCGGGTGAGGGATTCTGGAGCTGACAGCAGCTGAAGTACATGAAGCACTTACTTGCTCAGTAACAGGGTCTGTGCTAAGGATCTTATATAAATATACACAACACGCATTATTTCAGCTTTATACTCATACAACAGTGAGGCTGGCATTTTCCCGCTTTTATAGACGAAGACCTGGGCCTTTGAAAAGTACACGAGAGTATTTAAGATCATACAACTGATGAGGGGAGGGCTGCTGGCTCAGAGGCCCTGGCTCTGGACACAGTATTTGTAGCTGAGATTCTGTCATTTGATGGTAATAGAACTTCATGTTACAATGCTGCTACAAGTTCATGGGGGTCCCAGGACTGGCATCACGAACTTGGCATCACGACCAACCAGACTGCTTGCTCTAGGACTTAAGCTAAGGCTATCGAATGAAGGAACCATGGCATCCTCTGGGCAGAGGCTCTGAGGGGAGCCCTGGCCTGTGCTATGCTCAGCCAGCTCAGCCAGGGGAGTCAGAGTTCGGATGAGACCACCCATCCCAGGAAGGTGAGGTAAGAGGAAGGCCTCTGCTGAGGGCTCACTTACCTGTAGCTGCTTTATGGTTTCCCCTCCTTTGCCAATGACCAGACCCACTTTAGATGCAGGGATGAGGAGCTCTTGGATGGTGCTGTTGCCGTCGATGTCATTATGAAAGCCAGGCCCATTCCGACAGCGGTCCACAATCTGCCCCAGCAGCCGTTTGGCTTGTCTTTGAGGGGAGAGAACCACAGGGAAACCAGCATTAAATGCATGCTCTGGGTGGCCCATGAGTGGAAGAGAGCACCGGGGAAAACCTGAAGGAGTCAAGGCAGCCCTCCGTCCAGCTGCGGCTCCTGCCCCACAAGCCGGAGGCCTCGGCCATCTGCCACGCTACTGGGCTGGAAGTTAAGAGCAACACGTACCACGCCACCAACATTCCCACAAAGCCCCCTTCAGGTCTGCCCTCGGCTCGTGCCAGCATCTCGTACTCACTCCACAACACCTCTTCTCCTACGAGAATGCCAGCTGCTCTAGTGGCAGGGACCACCGGGACCCTCTGCAGCTCGCTGTTCCCCAGAGAGGGCACACTCACTAGACATTTGTTAAGTAAGGCAGGAGAGAAAGCCATGAGAAAGATGGGAAGAAAGAAAGCAAGGGTTAGTAGTCATCACTTGAAGACCCTACTCCAACCTTCTTCTCTATCACCAACCAGACTTTTCTTCTCCATGACCAACCAGACCACTTGCTCTAGGACTTAAGCTAAGGCTGTGAACCACCAGCTTGGCTTCACGGGGTGAAAAAAGGAGACGGCAGTGCCTGAGTCAGCTCTCCGGTCACGTGTCAGATCTTCAGGAGCCTGCATTTCACAGCAACGCCACTCCGTGCAGTGATCTGGAGGCGGGGGAGGAAGACCGCCATGTCGAAACAGCACTGCTCAGCCTCCCGAGGCCATCTGTCAGCCAGTGGACTTTTCTGCACCAGAATCTCCCCCAACTGTGATCTGCAGTATTTATTCTTCAAATCACCACGACAATCTATTTTTTGGTTCCTCTAATAGGAGAGAATTCAGCTACTAAACAGGCTGGCTGTACTGGGCACTGAAGAAAGCCAAATTGTTTCTTTCTAGTTATAATCTCATTGTCTCCACTGCTTGAGTAGAACAGGAAGCAGGAATAGTTAGAAGAGTAGGAAGAAAGAAGAGAAAGGCAGGAAATAGATGTTGCCCTTTGTTGTCCTGAGCCTCTGTGTATAGCATCAGCCTCATGGATCTTCTCGGTCACAGCAGCTTTTTAATATTTTGCTTGTGTACTAGATTAACCTGTATTGGAAGAAAAATGCCTTGACTCCAGCAAATCCATCCTGCTTGCCCTATAACACACACCTGCCAGTTATTTATTCTGGTTCACTGCTTGCAATGTTATAGCAGAACAAGAGAATTTAAACTCATCTAGACTCCCTAAGAAATGGAAACAATAAAATAGCCCTACCTATTGAGGCAGACAATCTTAGCGCCCCTGTCCCCAAATGCCACGCTACTCAGGAGCTTGAAAGAGGAAAGCGAGCAGACACTAAGTTAGTTAGTACACCTCCTTTCCCCAGGAGGTTCCTGGATTTTAGGCCTGTATCAGTACAAGGCTCTGCACATGTGTGTACCAGGTAGGAATGCAACGCTCGTCTTAAGACTGTGACATCACAAGGGCCCCAAAAGTCAAAACACCCTCTGGCCGATGTATATGACCCTTTGAGTGGAGCAATGGCCATGCAGAGTCAATTCATTTGGCCCACAAATATCAGGAGTGGAATGCGATCAGCCCCGGGCAGAAGACCTGGTACTAGGGCTCTCAATGGTAGTGATAGGCTTACTCATCCAGACCTGCTTAGGTAAAGGAGTCATGAAGAGGAAGAAGGTGATTAGTGCATTCAGGCAGGGTGACCTACACTCTCAGAGAGAACCTAGTTTATGAAGTAGGTATTACGACAGCTGTGAAGGATCTGTAGGGTTTCTAAAAAGGGTGATACCTTGTGTGTTTCAGGTAACAAAAACTCCCCTGGTATGGCAACCTCCTAGAACCTTCTCCACAGAAGCAACTGTTTTTGTGGCCAGACTGTAGCACAGATGGACAGTGTTCAGTAACAGTTCTCCCTTCCATTGTTCCCCGTGTGGGGGAAGAAGGAAGAGTGAGAGGAAAAGTAAATAAAACAAACTTACTCAATACTTTCTGGGGTTCCGGTAAGTACACAGGGCCTCTCTGGAATCCCAGAACTCTCTACAAGAAGAATCAAGAAGATGAGGCGTGTTGGTGGGCATCAGGCCACCTCTGTGTACACACTGTCTCTGGGCTGGTTGGTGCCCACGAGGCCCCACGGAGCCCGTGCTCCCAGGAAAACACAGCTTGCTTCCGTTCATGGAGAGAATAGCAAGCTGGTAGCTCCATCCTAGATTCTCAAAGTAGAAACCAGTCCCTCGGGGGGAAGGTGGGAGAGTGCAGCAGAGGTTTGGGAGCTGGTCCGAATGACCAGTTTTACCTTCATTTCTTACCCCACTTGTGTGTAAATAAGTGCCTGAGTCACTGACCCGCTTTTCCTCAGTTTCTCCATTTGCAGAGTAGTTTACTGGTCATTTGCTCCCAAAGAGATCTGAGGCACACTACTGGTAAGAACTGTCACGGTACCCACACTGGACTATTACCAGTTATTGCAAATATCCCCAGAGACCTGGGACATCTAGGTGGAACTAGTTCTGGGCCATATGACGAGAGGAAAGTCTTACTTTCCACCATCACACACAACTTTATTTTGTTCTTAAAAACACTGCCTCTTACAGTTCTTACTCAAAGAGAAAGTGAAAAAGCTAACAGCAGTTATAGCCTTCAAGACACTGTAAGAAGTATCTTTTCAAATGACAAACATTTCTCTAGTGGAATGTCCTCCACTATGGAAAGATGTGAAACTCAATTAAATGTTAAAACTAGAATAAAAAATCTTCTCCCTCAATCTCTCTCCATACTGCAGTCAGAATGGGCCCCGCTAGGAGAGGCCCTGGACCATGTTTAACATGTGCTCATTTAGCCAGAGCCCCCAAGGCCTCTTCCCACAAAGGGCAGCGATGGTCTAATCCAGGGAAGCTGGTGAGCAATCCCCAGGACTGACCCCAAAGCCACAGGACTTCTGAAGGCCCCACTTTGTCTGACATATCATTCTGGTGCAGAAAACAGAGGTCCTGGAGTGGCGGGTGTTTGGGAGGGCCCACACCAGCCACAGAACCATGGAGCGGCCTCGTCTCTGGGCCTGCTTCTGCTCTGGTCTTTCTGGTTCTCATCTGGGAGTCCAGCTCGAGAAGCGCAAGGAAAACAGCAACCGTGCATACTTACCCACGCTCCTAAACTTAGCAACAAGCAAAGTACTGAATCTGGTAAACTTTGCCAAAGACTGATTTCTACCCAACTGAGATCTGTGAAAAAAGAAGCTCTTACCTGAAGCAATCTGAATTTTGCAACCAGATTCTGCTTGAATCCGTGAAATCTGCTCACCTCCCCTGCCAATAACTGAAACAAATTGAACAGGGTCAGAAGTTGCCCGCCGGTCCACATTTAAGCATGCATGGGTGACTTTACTCAATAGACATTCACGCTGGGCTCAGAGCACAGGTGAGGCTGGCCTCGGTGAACCCACAGACTGTATATGAAACACAGCAGACAGGCAGAGGGTGCTCAAACACAAGTGAGAGGAGGATGTGGTGGTGGGGAGAGCAGGGGACTGTGGCCCAACATTCTGGTCTCTCCTTCAGCCTGGAGAGACCTACAGGGCTCTGAGACTAGGGAACAGTGTACGAAAGCATTCGACTCCAGGTGACACCCACACTGAGAGTGCAATAAAAAGGACAGACAGAAATTAGGGGGCAAATGCATCACGTGGATACTTACTAAATCCAACCATTTTATCAGGCACTTTGAATTCTTCTGTTATTACTGCCCTAGAAACAAAGAACAGTTTGAAAAGATATATAGAAAAAAGAATTCTGCAACAATTTTAGATTTCCCCAATTTCCTGTATTGGCCATGATGGGAGATAAAGGCTTAAAAGAAATCATGCCAATTTGGCCAACAAGTCCACAACCATCCACAGAGACAATTGCTAATGAACCCCTTGGTCAGTCACTCCTTGAGAAGACCAAGCTTCCATCTCCTGAAGCAGAGGAAGGAACCTCTGGGAAAACCATCAACTCCGCTCACAACTGCCCTTTCCCCACACAGCCACAGGAGTCAGGAGCGTGGCTAAGGACTGCGTGCGTCACCAACCCCAGGACAGCGAAAGAGCCTTTGGGACTTGGGCAGTGTGGAGACTTCTTTCTGGTGTCCTCTCTAGATAAAGTACTATCCAACTTGTCTTCAACAGTCCTATTTCCCCATCTTTGTATTGCTTTCTGGCATATACTTTCTAACATATCTCTGTCTTTCAGGGTAAGACACCCCAAACGGAGTCAGTATCCAGCCGAGGCCTAATCAGTGCTGACCAGGACAGAAGAATGACCTCAGTTACTCCACAAAGTACTGTGTTAAATGCTATCCCATCCATTATTTCATTATTTCTTTCCTTCCTTCCTTCTTTCCTCCCTTCCTCCCTCCCTCCTTTCTTTTAAACAACTACTGCACTGGCTCTTTCAAATAAACCTTCAAATTTGCCACACAGTGTATTGTGGACAATATTCAATTTGCCCAACACCCCAGAAAGCAATTAAATCTACACATTTATCTTAGGAGGAAGCTAAATACAAACAGTTAAAAAAAAAAAAAGGATAAGCATTTTTAAGCATCCCTCACACAGCTGGATTTTTACCCATCATAGAAAGAATTGAATAAAGTGCATGTTTTTAGGGAAAGTGCAGCACTTAGAAGAAATGCAATAGCATAAATAGCACTTGCCACCGAATCATCTGATGGGAGCAAACAGTCTTCTCGTGGAGCTTACATCCTCAGGCGTATCTATGCCCAGGGATTCTCTCTGCCTCTTGGGACATTCAAGTTCACCCTGAAATCAGGCAAGTCTGGGTTTCCTAATCAGTAACACTGGAGTCGCTAACACCAAGCCTCAGCTGGCCTGAACCACCTTGCAACAGGCATGGGTCACTGCTGGGATGTTTCCTGACGCAGTGCAGTCACAGTGCTCCTGTCTGTGTAGCTATGAGATTGTTGCTCACGTGTGTAGCACCAACTGTCTATTCTCAGAAATATAGTGGGGAATTGACTAGAAGAGGCTCAACACTATCACAATACAAAATGTCACAAAACTTAGGCAGCTTCTCAGCCCTTAGGAATAATGTCAGCAGGCTTGAGGAGAAAATATTAAAATGAACTACTTTGGGCTTCCAGGAAGAGAAAGCTCTATGCTCCATGCAGGGCAAAAACTTGTCTAATGCACAAAGCACCAGGTCCAGCAGAAGTAACACTGTTCGTAAGGCTTGCTTTGTCTCACATGAGATGGACGGCAATTTGAACGTTTCACCTAAAATGCCATATAGTGAGCGTGAGTGCAATATTGTTACGTGACAGAATGACATGGTTATGATTTTGTAATAAAAGATTGGGTATAGATCACCACCAGCTCATAAAAAGGGTGTTACTTCTGCTGGACTCTATATAAACATTTTGGAAACTAAAATCCTAATTATGGTTTTATAGGAAAGTTACATTTGGTCCTAACAGCCTCATTAAAATTGCTTTGATCATTAAAAAACAAAGCAAACAAAGAAACAACAAAAACCCCAGGATAAATCTTTTAGTTAACTGATGCCAGGTGCTTTTTAGAAACTCTCAAATATTCAGGTAGAATTAAGAAAATGTAATTATATCACTGCTGGTGAAGGCTAAAGATAGTATGTTTTAATAATGGAAACATAGTATACAATTTCATCCATTACAGAAGCTATGGCATAGTTGCCTATATATTTTATCCTTTTTGAAAGGTAACATTGTGACCATAAATATCCTCTCTTATAGACTATTTTTAAAGCCCAGCAGTTTTTGCATCTCTCTAAATCATCAATGTTTAAGGAAAGATGTAAGGGGAAACTGAGGCAGAGAAACAACTGGGCACTTATCTGAGGTTCTCTGGCACTAAGTCCCTATCACTATGGCTGGGGTGGGGGACCCAGACTTCTGTCCTCCAACACCCATGACTCCTTGGGGAACAAAAGCTGTATCTTGTCAAAGCCAACCACTCACATTTCTTCAGGACATAAGTGAAAAAAAAAGGGTTCATAAAATACTAGGGGAAAAGTCAAAACAGGAGGGAAATTTTCATTCTCTCTTCTTAAATTAAATGTATGTGGATGGAAGGAGCAGCTCCAACATTTTAGAAGTCTGTTAAGTTTACATACGCTAATGGCTGATTCTGAATACCTTATATTAGTTTATCCTTTAAGCTTACTGTCTTGGAAAGGGCAACAAAAAAACATGAGTCTTAAAAAAGAAATCTAGCCCGTGGTTTTTCACTCTCAACCTCTGACTTTCTAACACTCTTGCACAGATGGTGGATCAATAAACAATTAGAAATGATCAATAAATAATAAAACATAACCCACTGCTTACCTTTGATGTACCAAGGCCCCTAACTGGTTACCTACTGTGGCAAAGAAAAAGAGAAAAGAAAAATCAAAGCATTAGCACGGATAAACTAACTTCATCCTTACACGAATTCTTACCATTTCAGGGAGAAAAAAAGAAAGGCAGAAAGAAAGCAAACAGTAATTTAGGCTCAGTGGCTGAAATGAATGCGTTACATGATATGAAACAGGAGGGGACGTCTTGATCAGCAGTCTCTAACCCAGTGTCCAGCTGAACACAGGATAAGAAATTGATCTGTGTGTGCACATGCTGAGAAGCCTGGGAGAAAATCCTGTGTGCCCAAATCCCCGTCACTTCCTCCCTCCCTTCCTCCCTCCTTCTCTGGATCCAAACTCAAGTGTAAAGATGCTGAGCCTTTCTTCTTTCTTTTTTTAAAATAAATGAGAAGATCTGACCTCCAAGCTTGGAAGCTAGGACAGCTCCAGGGCAGCTGCAGTCACTAAGACCATGCTCAGATGGTGCTGCTGCCATGGTGCACCCCCCACCCTCCAATTTCCCCTCCCCTCCCCTCCCCGGAGCACGAACATCTCAAGGAGAGGGTCTGGCTCCCTCCCTCCTTGGGCCTCTTCACGGACCCACCACAGCAGTCTGTGAGACGCTAAGAATGAGCAACTGCCTTTCAAGCCCATTTCACAGAGACGACGGTGCCAAACAGCCTCTTATTATGAAAACCAACTCTGTAATCACATTCCCACAAAGCCACTTTAGCTCAGCTTTTTGTTTCAGTTTCTCCTCTTTCAGCTATTGACGAGTGTCTCCTTCACCAGCCATCAGCAAAAATGATTCTGTGGTGTTTTTCTCTTTTGGAAAATGCAGCCCAGGAAACACAGTCAGCAGACAATGAAAAAGTATAACTCCTAAACATCTTACAAGGAACTGAATGAATCTTACAATATGCTAACAAGAGCATTCAAGAATACGACTCTGGGGAAGGTTATCAGGACAGATAGGAGATAAGTGGGAAGAATCAATTACATCAACTTCAGAAGAAGAGTGAAATGGTTTGACATCTGAAATCTAGGACAATTCCAATTGTTTTTATTTCTGCTTGAACTTAACCTTGTCTTTCTCTGACTGGACAGGAATTGGTCATAAAAAGACAAAGTAAAAGAAGCTAGATCCTGATATTTTTAAAAGGAGAAGAAAAAGAATAGAGAAACAATTCTAGCAAAAAGTAAACAAAGCTACTGAGTCAATACCATATTTCTTCTGGATCAATAACAAGATAATGGTCTGCAGCCAAAATATTGACATTATATACTATTAACCTGCTTATCTCAGGGATAAGAGAATTATTTCCACAGACTCTCAACATTTTTCCTTCTGCATTCCAGTTTGAACATGACAAATGCTCTCGCTCGAGACAGGCAGTGTCCACAGCTCCTACTCCGCATGAAAACTGGACAATTACCAGCTTAGGAAAAAAAATCCTCGTCACACACTCAGCTCCAGGATGTTGTGAGAGAGTAATGCCCACCTAAGGCTGTGGGGATGGAGGAGAAGTCCACCAGAGTGCCCTTGAGTTTGGTTAGCTGTCCCTATGAAGGGACAGAATCCCTCTCTGAGAGGTAAAGAATCCACTGAAGACAGAGGAACTGAGATGCCCTGAAATGACAAGAACACAAAGGAGAGGCGCCTGTTCCCCAACCAGGGCAGTGAGGCCCAACCTTGGCTCTGGCCACTGTGCTGCTTCGTAAGAGATGTCAAAAGGCTGATGGTTTCAGCCAGAACAGCACAGAAACAGAGAAGAGGGCAATGGTGCTAGAAAGAACCCCATTCAGAGAGCTTCTGGGCAAAAGCCACTGAAATCTTGTGCTCATCACAGAAAAGGTAATTCCTTCTTATTGGCGAAGTATGTGCCACAGGTCCCACACACAAGGTGTAATTTCTGAAGGCCAACTGCTTTGCTGACAAGTGGAGGCGCTTACAAATGACAAATAGAAGTACACACAGCACCACCCCACAAATAAAATAGGTGGACTGCTGAGAGCCACCCTGCAGAAGAAGAAACTCAAGTTCAAATCCAGATCCAACTCTTCTGATTCTGTGGACTCTTCGGAAAGATAAATGGTCTCCCTCACTCCATGTAAATGCTGTGGGCCAAGGCTGAAATGCACAATTAAAAAAAAAATTTTTTTTGACAGAGACAGAGATAGACAGAGACAGAGAGAAGGGGGAGGGCCCAGAGCAGTCTCCATAGTTGTGCATCATCAGTTTTCAACATGGTTTCATTCCACACAGGTGGGCGGGGGCAGTGCAGGGCAGGAACTGGGCTTGGGGTCTCCTGCATGGGAGGCACGCCCCCTAGAGCTAGGGGCCAAACTGGGGGGTGAGAACCAAACTGGGGGCCTCACGCATGGGAAGCACACCCAGTTCAGAATATGGGTCCACACGGGCCAGGGTGGGGATTCAATCCTTGGTCCCTGGGGCTGCAAAGGGAGTGCTTAACCCACTGAGCCATCCCAGCTTCCCCTGAAATGCGTGATTTAAAGTTTCATTCCCTTCAGAAACACTCCCATTTGGTGCCTACAAAAGAGAACTGGCAGTTAGGTTATGGGGCACTGGGCACTCACACAACAAACATAATGTCCAGCTCCACACACCCCGGGCTCCTCCCTAGTGTGTGTGATGAAGAGGGGTCAAAGCAGGGAGGCATACAGAAACACCTATCAAGCTCAATTTAATGGTAACTACTGTCATTTTACTGTAAAAAAGGAAAAATGTTGAAAATAATCAGTCCTATTTCCCCCTTAACAGTACATACTGGCCAACAATGGTTTATCTTGCCTCAGAAGTTCATCTCAGCGTGACTGTGGCATATACGCGTGAACACGCACAGGTGCGCTCCTCGTTTATCTTGCACACTATAATGGGAAGCCCCCTGGGCTATAAAAAAATGAGCGTCCCACAGAAAACATTCATGCTACAGTATGAGAAATTCTTTCTGAAGCGTAATACTTGGCCAATTTCAAAAATAATTTTTGAAAAAATAAGGCAGTTGGACATTTTTTTCCATTAGTAAGGAAAGCAGCTTTCATATTTCTTCCCCCTAAAAGAAACGTTCAAAAAATGTCACTGGGGAACATACCCAACTTTATAATATGCGTCCATTTTAATAGTTGAGCCCTCCTCCCCACAAATGCCCAAGGAGCAAAAGCACCCTCACTTGGAACAGCAAACAGCGCAGACACAACACGCCTGGCCTCACACACACACAGAGTTCAGCAGACCAGAGGCAGGCGAGCGATTCTGTCAGCAGAGAAAACATCAGTGGTTCTGTAGGATTAGCAAAACAAATACATAAACCAGACCGCCTGCTTCAGGACTTGGGAGAGCAATTCCCCTGCGCCCTGGCTGGGATTCTAGTCTCCTCTGGCTCTGACCATGGCCTCTCCAGGCCCCAGTCACACTTACAGTTAGCTGCAGCAATTTCTGCAGTTTTCCAAGCATTTTTAAAAAGCTTTTCTCCCGAGGACAATACAAAGGCTTCCTGTGTTCTAAGGCAGCAAGTCTCGCCTCAGGGCCAAAACACTGACATGCTGGGTTCAGCTCAAAGTCCCTAGACAAGTAATCTGTTACCAAGTCTGCAAATTATTATTTTTAAAAAGGGTGAAGAAATTCAAGTTTATCTTAATGTCACTCTCACTTGCAGTGCTTTTGTGAGCAGCAAAGCCCACCACCACTAGCTTCACAAGGTGCTTTTGTAGATGCTTCACCGGCATGAACCCACTTGGTCCTACAAGAGCCCTGGGAGGGAGACAGTTATTTCCAGCCTCATTTTACTCCCGAGGAAGGTGCAATCACACCTAGCCCTCAGAGCAGTGCAAGCCGTACCCATTATGCCTTTCAGGGGCTGGGCACTGTGCCAGGTCCTGGGGATAAGATGGTGAGCAAGGTCCTCTCTGCCCTGGGAGTCCAGTGGGAAGGGAGAAAGCTCTGTGATGAGCAGTGGCCTGAGTCTGCAGAAATGCAGGGGTGTCAGGAACCCCATCTGCGTCCCTCCCAGTTCAAGTACCTACCCGAGGCCTGACCCAAGGACCTCTGGAGTAAAACTAAGAGGGGAAGAAGGCTATGATCCTGTCTACAGCATTGTGCCTTATTCTCATTTAATCCAGTGGTCATGAAATCAATTTAGGGGGTCATGACCAGCTTTATTAAAACATGAAATAGAAACCAGTGTACCATATATATGTAACAGTAATGAATCTATTTCATAAAGCTTTTATTTGTTACAAATGTTTTAGTGTGTACTAACTAGTTCTGATGGAAACACAAGCACTCCCATATTGTAAGTAGCATTCTAAAGTTTGAAAATAACTTGTTATAATCGTGATGATAATCTCATGAAGTAGGTATCATTTCCATTTTATAGGTGAGGAAACAGAGGCTCAAAAAGGTTAAGCCACCTACCCTAAGTCACCGAGCTAACAACTGGCAGAGCTGGGACTCACACCCTAACTTTCCAGACTTGGAGCCCACATTTCCTAGCACACACTATTAAGGCTATGAGACAGAGAGACCCAAATTCAAAGTCTTCCTTCTGCCACTTGCCAAGTACCTGCCCTTCGTCAAACCATTTCTCCAGACATCAATCTCCTTAGCTCTGCAACAAGGAGGTGAGGCACCAGGGGCCTGCCAGAAGTGACCTATTCCTCCATACAGGCCCCTCGGCAACAGCACTCCACCTAGCCCCTGGCCGTCAGTCAGCTACTCTCCATCCCAAACATGTTATGGAAATGAGCTCATACAGTATGTGCTCACTCAGGGTGGGCTTTCTTCACTTAGGTTCATTTGGGTTGTGGTATCAACAGTTTGTTCTTTTATTCCATGGTCTAGACAAACCAGTTTGTTACCCATTCACCTGTGGAGATGTTCATCTGGGATGTTTTCAATTGGGGGCTATTACAAATAAAGGTGCTATGAAGATTTGTAGGCACGTCTATATGTGAACATAAATTTTCTCTTCTTGGGAATAAGTGCCCAGGAGTGAACTGTGGGCTGAGCACACACAAGTTTTCGGAGAGACTGTCACATCAGATGTGTTTTGAAAAGCTCCTCAGTTGGTTCTTACACCCCACCTGGTAGAGAGCCACTGTGGGTCACTACTTTCTAAAAGGATTCTGAAAATAGCATGACTTTCCTTTTATTTGGGCATCTCAATGTTCCCTAGCTTAGTAGTTGCAAAGAACATAGCAGGTACAGTGTATGAGCTTGTTATATCGTTGTTGCCACACTGAGGATGCAGGGTTAGCTCATTCATTTTTATGGAAAATGTCTACTATTTCATCTAGCTGGCTAAGCCAACTGTCAAGCCAGTCAGATGATACTTTGTCAGGAAAAAAGACCCTTCCTTTTCTAACTCACACATGTGTGAGTATGCACTCACATGACTACCATTTATAGTTCTACAATGGATGCTAGATGAATGGAGGCAGAGGAGGGGGCCGCACTAGCCTTTGCCATGAGCTGTTACCTGGAGAAAGTCAAAACCAGATCCTGTCTCCTACAGTATTTCTTACCAAGACTGTCATATGTTTTGTTACCTTGGGATCCCCCACCCAAGATTCCAGACTCACCCCTTTTGAGGCACTGGAGGATTTGACCATCCCAGGTGAGGTGCCACCATAAGCCAAAGGGGCATGGAAAGGGGCTGGGCACGTCTACAGTGCAGACACTGGTCCCAGAGAGCTGCACCGTAGGAAAGAGGCTGCACAGAAGCGCAAGAGCTGGAAAAGGCTTACTTTAAACCAGCCCATGCCCACTGAACCCCTGGGAGGGCTTCATTCACCCCAGCTTGAAGACTATTGCTTGACAACATCCCTCGTTTACTTCATGGACTTTGTAAAAGCCAAGCCCCTCCTTCCCTCCACCTCTCAGGATGTAGGTTTTAGTCCCAGATCTTTATCCTTGCAGCGTCCATCATTACTCTCCATTTGTGGAAAGTATCAGTATCTCTGAGACCCATTTCTCTCTCTCTTGGCAAAACAGATACTCTGGCAGTTTCGGGCTTCTGCCCAAGGTGGCGTGGGCCATAGGTAGTGGTCTGGACGCCCATTCCATTCAGCAGCAACAACCTTCACCCTTCCCGCTACTTAGCACTGGCCCCTCGCACCCCTCTTTTATCTACAAGTCTGGAATTAAAAAAACAAACACTTTATTCCTCCTTGTCTTTGCCCTATGCAACAAGTGCTGGAAAAAAACTTGGAAAGCACCATTGAAAAACTTTATTCCAATCTTCCTATAAATAATTCATTTGATAGCATACCTAAGAATTCTTCCTTCACCCTGCAAGAACATCATTAAGATAAAATTAGAAAATGAGGTTCTATCTCAAAAAGTACTACATAAGTAGCAAAGATGAATCTGTGATAGAAAACGCAGGCACATTTTCCAGGTCACTTACGGTAGCACCCACTCCTGGAATGGCAGGGAACGGTGCCTTTTTCATCAAAGTCCTGGTTCTGGTGCCACCTTTTTACACAGCAGGCAGGGAGAGAGTGAGGTCTATTTGATTCAACTAAAAAAGCTCAAGAAGGCATGGCTACCTTAAACTCTCCAGGGGTAGAAAACTAGAGAAGATGCTCCCACTGCCCCTAGGAATACAGAGTGGATGAGGAGAAGAGTGATTTTTTTCCACCTGTCAACCAGCTCTGAGCTAAACATCAGACATCACTCATTTTCTCAGTCAAGACCATTAGATAATGGAACCTGAGACAGGGAACTCTGTTTAAGGAAATGAGGGATGGTGGCAGGGGACCCTCTGTACACCTCCCTCACTGAAGATTAGGAAAGTGTCAGAGTTAATCATTTGACAAGCTGATTTGAGATCAGAGGTTGGCAAACTGTGCTCGAGGACCAGCTGCCTATGTCTGTAAACAAGCAGATACTGGAACACAGATGTGCTTGTTTGTTTACACGTGGTCCAGGGTGGCTTTTGAGCTCCAATGGCAGAGCAGAGAGCAGCTGAGACAGAGACAATATGACCCGAAAGCCTAAAATGGTCACTAAATGATCCTTAAAAAGAAGCTTGCCGGGGAAGCCGGGATGGCTCAGTGGGTTAAGCGCTCACTTTGCAGCGCTGGGAACCGGGGATCAAATCCCAGCCCCAGCCCGTGCAGAACCATATGCTGAACTGGGAGCTCCCCCAGTTCAGTTCTCTCTCTGTCTCTGTATCTCTCTCTCTCTCAAAAATAAATAAATACATAAATATTAAAAAAAAAAAGAAGCTTGACAACCCTGATTCAGATTAAACTGAAATTCACATTCTAAACCACTTAGTTAATACTGTTCTCTTAAATTTGAAGCTTTTCATAAAATTTTCTAAATTTGCTAATCATAAATATGAAGAGAGCTCGCTTGAGCATCAAGTGTGCACTAATTACTTCACTATGCAAGGAAGGTAGGGGCATAGAGACCATTACTATGGTCTTGGTGTGTAGGGGCTAGCAGGAGAGGGACACAGGATAAAGCAGAAAACGACATGTGCCCCAAGAGCGGGCAAATGAAACACTTTAGAAGTTCAGAGCAGAATGGGATTATTCCCTGGTGAGGTGAGTGTGTGAAAAAGGGAAGAAGAAGGGGGAAGACAGGAGATGAGCAAAGATAAAGAGGCTAGGTGGCACCTGAGCGGGACACTGAACAATGTCAAAAGATAAGGACCAGGACAGGATTCTAGGAGGAAGTCTTCTCTCTCAATTCTGAGACCTAAATGCTGAGCAGGAATTAGCCAGGTAAAAAGCTGGAATGTGAGACATGTTTTCTGAAAGGTGCAGAATGCGGGTGTGAGACCCCAAGGACAGGGAGGCAATGGCCAAGTGAAGAAGGGCTGGCCTCCCTGGTGACTGGAACGGGCTTGCAGCAGGGGCACGGAACTGGTCAGATCGGCTCCAGCAGGGGCATGAAGACAACCTGGATGGCAAAGCTGTCACACCCGAGACTAGCAGGGGACTCCCAAAATGGCAAGGTGCACCTCAAGACTGTTAGACGGTGTGCCAAGATGGAAGGTGCTAACCATTCAAGTTACTTGCCCTGAAGCTGGAGGGCTGGGAACACTGCTCCTCCCAGGTCAGGGCACCAAGGCAGGCACTGGACATTGTGCTCTAAATGCGCCTCACTGGGTTCCAAGCAAGCTCCTGAACCAGAAGTCTGACAGCTCAAAACTGCCAGGAACCCAACTAACTCAAATCCCTTTCTACATCAGGAAGAAATCCCTTCCCTTGTTTTACTGCCTTTACTTTTTCAAATCCTCCCATTCATGTGCTCGTTTGCACATCTCTGCGCCCTGAATAAAGCCGTGTTAAGGTTCCTTACAGTCTGTACTTAAGAGTGAAAGTACTCTTAAACAGACCAAAGTGACACTTCTACAAACTGAGGGGACTGAACTTCAACCTTCTAAAGGTTAAAGAACCCAGCTTCAGAGGAAAGTTAGAAAGTTCACATTGCTAAAGAAGTGACCTGGTGAACTTCTATGAAAAAAAAAAACCAAGACAAACCAAACAAAAAACTGCAAAGCCTTTGGAAATCTTTATTGCAAAGAAAAGTGATGGAACTCCTGCTTGTTCGTCTCTGCTTTTCTAAACTTTCATCTTACAAACAGCAAGACTGTGACCCTTAGAAAGCTGCTGGGTAGACATGAACACTTTCCTTGATAGGACCTGTTTATTCACCTATTTATTCAGGACAGAACTGGCCCAGTGACTGACAAAGGAGCCTGTGACAGGCCCCAATGCCCAGGGTTCCCACTAAGCTCAATAGCAAATTTCAAATTCTACACGTGGAGACCAAGTTGGAAAAAAACAATTTCTATAATTCTGTTATTTAAATGGTGCTCAACAGAAGAGAGGATTAACTTTACTGAACTGTACTGCAGAATGTAAAAGTGTAAGGGAAATTTCTTGTTCTTCTGATTACAGTCTGCAAAAAGGTTCTTTCTCCATTCTTTCCTACGAAAGTAGGCTTACTATGCAGGAGGAAAAAGAGAAACTGGACTTATTTGCTGAATACAAGGTCTTAGTCCCCAGAAGGCAGACATGTTAAAAATAGTTCTCAATAAAAGAGGTGGAAATATACCATATAATAATGAACTGAAGATTCAAATGAGATTCTGGACTTACCAGAGACTAGCTACATCTGCTTGTTTCCAAAGTCTCTTTCTCAATAAATTCTGCTAATTTCTTTCAAATTGGTATGCTAAGGATTAATGGGAGAAAAAAAGTCTGCAAAATGCCAGCAGTATCATTTGCAAATATTTAGGCATTGCCATGCAAAGGACACAGTGAATACTATTCACTGATTTTTACAGTTCAACTCCACGCAGCGGATGAAAACAAAGCTGAGAGTTGTGAAATGTATTGATCTCCATTTCTGGAAATGTGGGCCAGAGAGATACTGTCCATTAACAAGATATGTGTTCAGAGCCAGACAACTTAGTTCCACTTTTATATTGATGTCTCCAAAGAGGAACTGAAGCATGATTGCCCTGAAAAGGCAAAAAGGTTACTTTTCGTTACAGCTTTTTGCTAAGGCAAAATGCAGATAATGCCATCAGTCATGTCTGGTCTAAGAAATCATGAACGCCTGCCAAATACAAAAGACTACAGGGTGCCATTTTGGAGAAGCAGTTTAAATGGTTTTCTTAGTTCCAAGGGCCCTGGAATAGATTTTCTGTGTGTGACATTAACATGAACTTTTTTTAAAATAGACAAGAACTTTTACACCCCAATGAGTATTGTCCCCTTAAAAACTTCACAGCATGAATCTATATAAATATTCCAAAAAGGTTCCCACATTTAAAAATGATGGTGATCGTCTCTTGTAGAATCTCTGAGGAGACCAGAGACATCAGTCATGCCACATTAAATTTGTTCTATGTATATAAAAACATGCACTAGACACAAATCAATAAAAGACAGAAAGAGAAGACACTGGCCCACATACTATGTGCACATTCATGTACAATCTAAAATATATCAGTATATATTAGTATATTTCAGAATCCCTTTTATATAGTCATACTTTGTGATAAAGGAAATCCAAATTCTCTGCAACAACTCATCTGCTAGATACTCTTTGCTCAGGTGCTGATGATAGGCACTTCTAAGGGGTCTCAAATTTGGGGGCAATGGAGTATATAAACAAACTAAAAATTAACTGAAAGAAAAATAGATGGTTCTAGAAAGAACCCGTCATAGGTGAAAATGGTGAAAAACCCAGGAAATATACTGCAGAAAGGTTACCCCCACCCCCCTTTCCTTTCTTTAAGGTCAAGATGTAGTTACAGCTTCCTCAGAGTTATGTACCAAGCCTTAGCTTATCTTTGGAGAATAGTGGAAACTTCAATTCTTACATGTGCACGGGTAGAATGGAGGGCTAAATCCAGCAAAACTCTTAAATCTGTCAAATTACTTCTAAGCTCATGCACAAAGGCCAAGTCTTTACCTCAAAGCCCAGATGAAAAGAGTCCTGCATTAATCAAGGCAAAGAAGGACTCAAATGCTAAAGAACTGCTGAAAAAAGTCCTCCTAAATACTTTACACTTCCCCTCAGCCATTCCACTTCAGAGTGACATTGGCAGGAGCTGTTAAGGAAAGGGTTGACACAAAGTCCACCTAAACTGGCAGGTTCACTACCATCCCATCTGAAAGGCAGATATTTACAACAACTCACCTCCATCGTCCAGCGGCCGCTTTTGTACTCCATATCCATACACTGAGGGGTCCACTAGAGGTGTGGAATTATTCAAGTGAGGAATTGAATCAATTTTAGCAGCAATCTACAGAGAGAATCAGATTTAAATATTCAGTGACAAATCATGGCTCCATTTGAAGGAGAAAAGGCAAGAGTCTTCTTTAAGGGGCTATTAACCCATTTCTCTCCCCAACCTAATGTAAGAAAGTGTCATAATAGGACAAGCACTTTTCACTGTTAATTTTCTCTTTTGGTCTTAATAGTAATATGCTTTTAGAAAGAAAATATTTCCAAAAATGTGTCTTCTACAAGCAAATTAGTATTTTTAAGTCATCGCTTAAAATACAGGTATACTGACTTGCATTTGAAGAAAAAAAAGCAGGTCAACAATATGAAAAACTAGGCTCAAAAGGGTTTATCACAGTATTCCTTTAAGAAACATTCTCCAACAATATTTTAAAGGCCAAATGTAACAACTCTTTAGGAATACATCCATCCCATTAACTTTAATGTCCATAAAATGATGACACATTCTATAGACATAAAACAACAAACTGCTTTTCATTGGAAGTGTCCAAACAGTGGGGAGATGACTATCTGTACAGACTATTTCAGGATTCATGCCCTGGAGAAAGTGAGATAATCCCTGAGAGCAATTTCAACTTTAATATTTACTATCAGTTAAAGAACAGAACACAGATATTAAAAACTTTCCCCCAGAAACAAATGCTATGTACAAGTTAGCTATTTTGTTCTCATTAGGGCATTAAATGTGATTCTCACAATAAATCAGCACTTTGATTTAAATCAAAGGAATGTTTACAGCAGCTGCCCTTGATGCCAGTCCCTAGCACAGTTGCCCCATAGAGCAGTCATTTGTTTTGGGTTAGTCTGTGGAAGTTGGCTACTTACTTAAGATGTAAAAGTTCTTGTAAGGACTCAGCCAGTACGGCGTGTGAGTTAAAGGGTGAGAACACTGCAGTGGGTTGTGCTCCACGGAGACCCTTTCATCTGCCACAATAACTGAGTGATAAACAGCTAAGGTGATGGTTTTCGAGATTATTGGCCTACTTTTTTTTTAAACACAGATGACAAGGTTCTGAAGCAGACAGTGAAGATGATCCCAAAACACAGTGATTTTCAGTGGCATCCTCCAACAGTATGCCTGTTGTCACATCACTCTCAAAGACAAGACCACAAAGATAAGCTCTACACATTAGGCACTCTCCCTACTCCCTTCTGATGACGCCCCTTGGCTTCCAGATCTTTCCCTTCCTTTCAAAGTAGCTAAAATGTTATTCTTGAGTCCTTGGCCTTCCTTATAATTTATACAATATGTTTCATATGTTACTCGAGTGTCATTTTCCCCCAAAGCCAATATGCTAAAAGTGTTTCAGTAGTTTCCTGTTCCTGATGTTTATTAAGTCAATAAATGTCCTTCCAAATGTGACTGAAGCGGAAGCCAGGATGGCTCAGCCGGTTAAGCACTCGCTTTGCAGCCCCGGGGACCAAGGATCGAATCCCGGCCCCACACCATGTGGACCTATATGCTGAACTGAGGTGTGCTTCCCATGTGGGAGGCTCCCAATTCGATTCACACCCCCTGGTTTGGCCCCTGGCTCGAGGGGACGTGCCTCCCATGCAAGGGGCCCCCAGCCCAATTCCTGCCCTGTGTGGCCCCTGCCCACCTGTGTGGAATGAAACCACGTCAAAAACTGATGACATATAACTATGGAGGCTGCTCTGGGCCCTCCCCCTTCTCTCTGTCTTATCTCTGTCAAAAACAATAATACCTCTTTAAAAACAAACAAACAAACAAAAACAAAAAACAAAAAGTGACAGAGGCTTTCAGATTTGTTCTTAAATGTTTGCTTCAGGTATTTTTAACTTGGGAACTTTCCACTAAGAGAGAAGCAGTATAGAATAATGGTTAAGAGGTGTATCTCTGAAGTCAATAGACTGCATTGGACCCTAAATAAACAAATGTTAGATATGAGTTTAACCTTATAATATACAATTAGATCACAATTTATACTGATACTATACTGTATATTACAATGTACTGTAAAGAAACAACGTATTCCTTTAGTCATACAAATGTAAAGTTGTTCGTTTTAAATGTCTACTAACATACCTAGTTAAAATTTAATGTGTGCTTACTATGTAATAAGCACTCTGCTAAGAGCTGTTGTTGTTTTTTTTTAATATTTATTTTTATTGTTTTTTGACAGAGAGAGAGAGAGAG